>VYXD01015998.1:377446-392443 GCA_013397195.1 Hylia prasina
CCGGAGGGAGTTATCTATGAGTCATAGGGCAAGGTATTGATGGGCCATTAGCAGAAGATAAGGGAAACACTGCCCCACCTGGTTCTAACACCTCATGAAGATGGTGATAGAATACATACTTTGGGCACATCTTACATTTTTAACCTAAGACACCAAGGGAGTGAATTATCTTCTGTGGATGGTCCAAGGACCACCACATTTGTAGATCTTTTAGTTTGTTTAAGGTGTTTTCTTAATTTTTTTTTTAATTTTTTTTAATTTGCAAGATTGTGGAAAAGTTGACAGTGCAAAATTTCATAATTTGTATTAGTTAAATTGGGGATTTTTTGCTTTCTTATGATTCTCCTCAGAACTTGATCATCTTTTCACTGTAGAGAC
Organism: Hylia prasina; assembly: GCA_013397195.1. Lineage (NCBI taxonomy): Eukaryota > Metazoa > Chordata > Aves > Passeriformes > Sylviidae > Hylia > Hylia prasina. The sequence goes on from VYXD01015998.1 coordinate 377,825, forward strand.
TATTAAATAAAAAGGTATTTGTAAACTGCATCTAGGTGATGGTTTCTCTCATCATCAAGTTTCAGGTTTCTATTGACATTCATTCATGAGGTCCCCTGTTTCTCTCTACCTTAATGTCCTGTAGAAATAGCTAAGTTGAATCTATGTAATGCTTGCTTTATCCTAACCAGAAGCTGGCATTTAGCTCTAGTTTTTGTCTTTCATAAAACATCACAATATTCTTGGAACTTTGATTTGATTCTGGTTTATTCACCTTATAAACCAACGATCTCATTTAAATAAGTATACATGTGGTGCAATAAAAACTGTAAGTGAGAAGAAAACCCATCTGCTGGCTTTTTACTTGTTATTTTGTCTATACATTTAAAGAATGTAGCAAGGGATGAAATCTATCTTTCCTTACCACTCTTCAGAACTTTCTTTGGATAAGAGTTCCAGGACACAGTAATTCTGTATTCTGTCAAATTGCATGGCAGTTGCATTTTTTTTCTGAAAAACTCATATTTTTTTAGAAAAATATTATGTATACATGGTCTATTGAGAGTGTTAAAAGAACCAGAAGATGGTCTAGGTCATGAACAAGGATGAGTTGAAAAGACTAAGATATTGCCAAATAAAATCAGGACAAAATTAGTCATAGGCACAGTACAGATTTTCATTGTGCTAAATTCAAGTAAGATCATTTTTGACATCCATACCACTCCATAGTATGATGGGGAGGCCAGTGCCCCCAAGAAAACCCCTAATAATCTTAATAGAATTCAGGGTTCTACTTGCCTTTGCATTCTACCAGTCAGCCTAGTCTACCATGTCTGGCTTCCTTTTTTTCCTTTGATTCTACCCCAAGTAATTGTTTTTGAAAGAAATAAAAAATAATAAAAAATAGATCAACCTTTCAGATTAATATCTGTTGACTGATAAAAAGTGGAGACAATATTAGTCTCTCAATAGAAAAAATAACAATATCTGTAAACTAATATTTCAGACTTTCTCTATTTTGTAGTACAAGATTCTCCTGAACTTATGTGACTATATAGTGGTAAACAGATCTAATGCCAGCAACACTCCCAGATGTCAGTAAGTAATAACAAGATCATAAAATTCAGTAAGTTTCAGGATTTCTTTTCTGAACCTAGAATCAAGACAATAGAGGCAATTTCTCTGCACAGACTAAGAGAATAGTATTGAAATATTCCCCCTATGTAAATAGTCTCAGAAAACAGATCAAAAATCTCCCTTTTTCACTGAGATCCTCACCCAGCATAGGAAAGAATTTATCCACCACTTGCTTAGGGCAAATCTTTCAAGTTATATTTTGTGACTCTGCTGAGCATTATGTACAGTGTCAGGTTTTGCATGGAATTGATGTTGCCGTTTCAAAGAGTTTCCCTTTCCTTTAAATCAACTCAGTGTTTTGTTCTCGTTGTGAAATGTCCAGCTTGCCTCTCGTCTCTCATAAGGCATTTGGAAACATTTTCTCAGAACTGAGAGAAACTGCTACATCTGATGTAGAAACTGGCAATTTATCTTTGGTATAAGTAGCTTTATGTCATCAACACTCTGAGAGGGACAGTTGTAGACAGAACTGAACATCAAGTTGTATTATATACCTGTGTGGATTTTTTGTTTCCTCAAAATAGCTCTTACAAGTTTCAGAAGAATCTTGTACCCTTCGTTAACTCAACAGCTCTCCTTTTCCAGGTAATGATATTCTTGAATGTTAGATTGATGTGGGGCCAGCAGCTGAAAGTCTATCACTGACTTTAATGGGAATTGATTAGATCCTGCTGGCATGTATGCAAGTGAAATCCAATTGCTTGAATGCGTGCAGAAAATTATCATAAACATGATGCAAGTGTAGCAGAAAGGTGTTCATTTTTTAATCTGAATCAATGCTTGTGGAAATAAATACACCATACTTGCTGCATCCTGGAGAGGATAAGGGAGGTAGCAGTTACTTGAAAAGCCACTTAGAGAATTTTTAGAGATAGCCTTTTAGTTTACCAAGAGACATGACTTGAACATTTGTGGAAACTTGTTACAATTTGATAGATATTGTAATTTTCTAGGTATCACTGACTGTGTTGAAGGACGATGCATTGTCCTCTTTCTCCATTGACTGTTATTGTGCTTATTGGATCAGGCTCAAAACTTATATAACTTATATCTATGCTGGCATGGAATTCTCGTGGAGTTTGATGCCTAGCCACAGGAGAATGATAGCTTTTGGACTGTATGGATACTTTGAGACCAATTATCTTAATTTGTTCTGCTGGCAATTAAACTAATAAGAGCTGTTAATTCCTTATTTTATATATTCCATACCACGTGGCATGCTTTTCTGACTAAGATTGCCATTTGAGACACTTTTAGGATGACTGAAACATAATTCAACTAGTCATATTTTTAAATAAAATATATGTTCTTTTCTACAAGTTAGTACATCAGTGTAAATAGCAAGGTAGCATGGCATGACTCATAGTCCTCAGGATTCATTACTTAAATCCATTTGTATACTTTGAAATTGTAGTGTAATTTCTGAAGTGCTTAGTATTTTTTTAGCCTTATGTTAAAAAAAAATCTTCTATCATCCAGATCAAAGAGAAAGATCATATAAAAAAAAAGGATAAAACTTGTTTTGTCTGAGTAAGATTTGAGAAAAGAACTTCTTAGCTTTCCTCTGAGCTATTACCAGTATAAATAGCTGAACACCAGAGCTTGGAGTTGCATCCCAAAATCTTTTTCTCCATAATATGTTGGCAGTATTTTTTACCCTATTATTTGTTTTTATCACAGAAGACATTGCTTATCTTACCCATACCTGCCATTTGCCAATTGCAATAGAAATGAGATACCCTTTTCTAACAGTATTGACAGGCAACAGTGGTGCCCAGTCAGTGGTTTTCCTTTGTTTTGAGGTCTGATGTGCAGCACAGTAGTGCTAGACTTCTTTTTTTCATGCCTGGGGATATCTGAAAAACAAGTGGAACATGTGAGTGATACATCCCAGGAGCTAACATTTATTCCTCATTTACTGAGGCGATAATGCTGGCTTGAGTAAAGCGAAAAGGAGCTTTGCCTCTGACTTGGTTGAAACCAAGATTTGCTTCTCTAGGTTGCAAATGGATATGATACCATGTTACCTTCGTCTTACATTTGGGAATTCTGTTGTGTCCTGCTGCGAAGGGGAATCACGCTTGGTGATCTCTGCCACTGATGTACTGTTGTTCTTTCTTGCTGTTATTTTTTGTTATCTGAAAAAGTGCTCTTTTATGTGTAAGTTACAAAATAAAAAGAACACTAAAATAATAGAAACATTGCATGCTTAGGTTTGCTATCACTGGTATTCCTTTAACAGAAAGTGAGTGGTTCTCTATTACAAGTCTAGGAAATGTAGAGTTATTCGTGTAATGTCTTTAAGAATAAAATAATTAATTAATTTTCTGACTTGATGGCTTGAACTCATAAAACCTTGACTTCCCAACACATGCTCTACAACTAACCTCTACATCTACTCTTTAAACTGTTACTCATGACTATTCTGAGCTAGGTATATACTTCGCTGCAAACAATAACCTGGAGTCAGTGTGCATCCAAATTTCTATTGAAGGCTAATGAATAAGCTGTTAACTAATTTAGTCTAATTGTAGTTTGGTTGTGCTAAAATATAAAACTAACAATTCAGCTTTTGCTCTGAGTCTTATAAATTACACTTTTACCCCTACTGAGCAAGTGCCTAATTAAAAGCTTTTAGCTTTTCACTGTGCATGCTTCTAAGTGAAGTTGTTCAGTTTATCAGGACTCACTTATCACTTGATTTAAATAGGAAAAAAAAAAAAAGAAAATTAGAGAACAACATGTTTCTACATTTTTTTTACCACTTACCTTGAAAATTGTTCTGTTAATTTGATTATTAAGCAAACCCCTTGAAAATCAGAAATGCAGAAATAATTCCTTATAAGTCCAGTGGCTTTTCTTTATGATCTTCATTTGAAATGAGAAACGAAAATATAAACAATATATTTTTAAAAAAATTGACTTGCAAAAGAGGAGATAAGAGTCCTGTGTCTTCTAGAAGTGTTGAGAATGAAAATATTTGATTTTGTTTGTTTGTTTGTTTTCTTGCTTGAAAGAGTTTTGGGGCATGTGCATTTGTAATTGTGCCAGGCTTTTTTGTTTATTTGCATGACTTTTTGTTTTCACATGGGACCATTGTGAAAGGCAGGGAAGGATGAAGACTGAAAGATGATACAGAAGACTTAAACAGCTTGCAACTGAAGCAAGCCCTATCTTCAAACATAATCAAACATTTAGACAAGACCTGTCTAAATGCTGCTGGTTTCCTCAGCCTTCCTCTGTGGTCTTCAGCTTCACTCCCTTAAGCTGCTGAGTTGAGGAAATCTGTGAAGAGGACTAAATTACTAGGTAGCCTTTCCTGCTGCTCTGAAAGGTGGTGTTGTCTTTTGCCTAGACACAGGTAAGCGATTTTAAGCTACTTGCCAGCACCTGAATGTCTGAAGAGACCTTCTTTTTTAGTGCTTTAATAGTCATTTGACAACATGTGAACTTACAGGTGAGTTCTGGCAAGACAGAAGACGAGGTGTTTTCCAAGGGTAAGTGCACTTGGCAGGGACTTCAAGCACAGTTTGCAACAAATACAGCTGATCATGCTGTACTTTAAGTAAATGAGCCTTAGAGTGGTCCATTCAAATAATATGAGGAGCCAAGTACAATCCTGCTTCAAGTGCATTGCCACACTTTTGTCTTGGGGAGACAGGAGGAAAATGGAAATGAGGGTAGAGCTGAGAGGAGAAAGGGACATTGTATTTCAGAACCCACAATCTGAAAATGACTGTGGCCTGAGTTTCAAACTGCAAGAGTACATCTCTAGTTATATTTCTATGCTAATAAACAGTGACAGGGAACAGAAGTGAACACTGGGATGTTATTGTCCATAGTGTTAAATTTTTATCGGGCTCCTTGGTTTGCACTTGGCCTGGGTCAACTAGTGTTCATCCAAACAATTCCTAGGACTGATCTGGAAGTTGGCATGTGTGAAAAACTACTTGGATGGACAATCCTATTTTGAAGCTAAGAGAATTTATTCATAGGGATCTAGGCTGTTCTGGGCCAATTGTCTCATGTCAATTTATGGGCCCAGACACTATGTATGTTAGTCCTGTAGGAATAGCTCAGGAGACTAAATGGTAGCTGATGGAGAGCTTTGAACTGGAATTTTGAGCCTTGGCATATCATACAATAAGTACAATACTACATATGCTTCTACAATATAAATATTCACATTTGGGCTAATCATGCTAGGCTTTCTTTTAGTCAAATGCAGGAATGTTGGAATGGCTCAGATCATGTACCCTGTTTTAGATAACTTAAATGATGAAATACCAATCTCTGGCTAGTCTGTGGGATGCTCCTGGAAATGAACATGACATTTCTTGATTTTCTTTTCTTTTGCATCCCTTGTGATCTAGAGATCATGTCATGGTAAATGTAAGTGAAACAAGTTATGGTGATATCCAAATGACTGGTTGCAATCTGTCAATACTCTAGTTATTTGTGATCACACAAACATCTCTCTTACACTGCAGATTAGCATCCACATCTATCACCCTGTCTTCTGATCTCTCTCTGTGTAGCTGGCTCTAAGAGGCAAACAATGTCATATCTCATTCAGCTGTTGAGGGCAGTTCTTTAACAGCTGCCAGGATATCTTGCCTCTCATCTTCTACTCTTTCCTTTGGGGTTTTGGTGTGTCTTCAGCATGTATTTATTTACCTATCTGTTGTATGAACATATATGAGTTTTCCCTGCAGAAAAATATTCTCATGAGAAAGTCAAATCTGCAGAGCACAAAGTTCTGTAAACAATTTCTGTCCTGTGTCTCTGTCTTGGGAAATGTGGGTTTGTTTCTCTTTCTTAGCCAATGTGTGAAGTTTTGTTATCTCTCTGGTATGGTAAGCATTTTCGGGAGATTGTTCAGTACAGAGCATGGAAGAAGCAGCTCGCTCTGTACCTGGGCAGAAAATAGCCCAAGCTTGGAACAATAGAGTCAATTTTAATAAATCATATTAAGCCTTCTGATGTGGAGTCAGTGAGTCCTGTTTCACCGCTCTCATTGTGACCATAAATGGTGACCCTGAGACCACACCCATCCAGCAACAATCTTGTGGCTTTAGCTTCAGCATGACATGCTGAACCCTGACATGCTCAGAAGTGGACCTGCCTCATCCCTTCTTCACTTTAGCATCTTTCACTGCACTTCTCATGATTTTCCTTTGTGCTGACTGGTGATGACAACCTCTTCTCTGTCACTTCCCTTCTTCTCTTATATATGCTCCAGATTAATTTTGGACACAGGCCAGTGACTGAGTTAAAACCAAAAAATGCTTCATAAATCTCTGTGCCTATTTACAGTTATATGTAATTCAGCTTTCCCACTGGGTCAGTGGAACTGGCACTGATATGTTAGCAGGAAGCAACGCAGGTTGACTTGCTGTCAAGGCAGTCCTGAGGGTGAGTTTACACAGCCTGGAACTGTGAGGAAAACATCTTTTTCACTTGACACTTAAGCAGAGTTAAATTGGAGTGGTAGGGATAACGAACAGAGAACCTCCGCAAGATGCCATTTTTAGAACTACTTTCCAAAATAAAAGCATGCTTTAAATCCATGGCTCTGTTATTGTCTGCATTTAGACTCTTCTCTCTTAAAGGTAATTTTACAAGCTGCAATAACGCACTTCCCAGCATGTAACATTAGTGTTCAAGTGAAGCTGTTACTTTTTATTTTTTCAAGTGGAGTTGAATGATTAGCAAAGGACCAAGAATTTAAATTGCTTCATCTCTAGTAAATGTTAACACATGCCTCATATGGCTCCCTCTGAAAGTCTGCATTATCTGGCAAGTGAACTGTATGTATACATATAATTATGTAAACACATTCTCCCCAGTGTGATTCATGGCGATTTAATGCAGTCAGTGGAAGATTTTTTGATCACTGTTCTCATTGTGAGCTGTTCAAACATCTGCCTGTCAAGTTGTGAGTCAAATTCAGTGGCTGTGTAGAGGTGTGCAATGCTGTGCATGGTAAGAATGTTTGCTGCACCACTGATGATATGAGCTGGTCACCTTTTGCTTCAACCCAGTCTTATACTTTTTTTCTGACTGTAGCCATGGTATCTTTTTAAAGAAAGATTTATTCTTTCATTCCTATCTTTTTTTGGCTAAAAGTTCAGAAGAGCTGGCAATTAAATTGTACTCATGTGTGCTTTAAACCATGTGCTTGGCTCAGTGCAGCTGACCTTTCATTCTTAACTGTTCAGCAGACAGACAGTATGCTGCAAGTCATGGTCATTGCCTTGCTTGTCTTTCTGGAACAGTACCTCTATCTCACACCTCTAGACTTTATTCTGCACTAAGTCCATCCATTAAAAAAAAAAAAAAAAAAAAAAAAAAAGTTTTTCAACANNAAAGGCTTTCAGCATAAACCTGTCAAAACCCATGCTAGCTTTGCAGATTTTCTGTCATTATTGCTGGAGGTATTCATAATATCCCTGCATTGAGTGATTTGTTGAATGACTCAAAGTTTAGTTCTACAAGAGGTATAGAAGAGGCAATATAGTGTCTTTCAAAAGTCATGTATGAAATGCTGAACGAAGTTTAGATATGTAGGACGTTCAGGAGTCTATGTGGCTCCTAATATAATCCTGAGAAACCTGTGGCTTCTCACACTCTTGCTACAGGTATTCTCCCTGCATGGGAGAATATTCTCCATGCATTCATTTGTGAGAGACCCCTCATTGCAGCTGATAGACTCAACAGAGAAATGGGAACCACTTCTAGCAAGTCTTTTCTTCCATCCATCCATGTATTTATTCACTTATCCAGCCATGTGAGCATCCATCTAGGCACAAGTTTTGCCTTACCTATACTACTGGCAGATCAAGTAGCAAAACCCTCTAGTCTAAATATATTTCAGCTCATTCCCTGATGAAATGGAACATATTGTATGTCAACTTAGTGGTACTGCTATAATTGTCTCATGGAGAATATTGCAGAGATAAAATCTTTCAGACAGTATTAAGGCCATTTTTTAAAATACAGTATATCAATAATATGTTGCTGCATACACCTCAGAATCTCAGCAGATCTTAATCCCTTTATTACAAGATGGTAAATAAATGAGGAAGTGACGAAGATGCACATATTTTAACATGGATAATTTGGGGTTATACCATCTAATATGTCCAGAAAACACATTTATTTCTCTCTGTAAGCCCAATACCCCTGTTAAATTCCTCTATATCTATATGAACAATGATCTTTCCCAAGAGAATAGCTAATTCTCACAGGGATGAGCACAATCAGCAACAGTTTCAGATGAGGAAAATTGGCATAATGGGAAATGATGCTGAGGAATGAGTAAACATTGAAGAATAATTTAAAAAGTTGAATACAGCTGACATGTTAAGACAAAATATGATTAACTAGCCAGCTGCTTTACTTTCACATCTAGAAATAATGGATTCACTTTTTACTGAATTTTCTTTTGCAGTGGAACGGCAAATGGTGACTGTGAGAATACTTAGGATTTGTAGTGAATAAAAGAGTTTCAACATAACTGCTTGTGAAAATACAGTTATGTCAAATATTTGTATAAAATATGCAGTCTAGTAGAAGGAAAACAGTGAGGTGTCTTATCTAGGAGAAAAGCTGGAATATGGAGGAAAACAAAATAGAAAACTTGTTAGACGTTTTCTTTTACAGAGGGGTTATAGTCACTGGAATCAACTAAAAAATGAAACAGTACATTTTCTGTCTCTTGTTGAATTCAGCTGAAGAACATAAATTTCCCCCTTTTGATTTGTACCCATTACTCCTTTTGCTATCACTACAGTTCCTGATGCAGAGCCCCTCACTGGCTTTCCAGTAGGACCCCCTTGGGTACTGAAAGGTTGCCATGAGATCTCCATGCAATCTTCTCTTTTCTGGACTGAGAAAAAACGATTTCCTCAGCCTGGAAGTGCTCTGTTCCCTGAATGAGGGAACAGACAAAGTCAATACACTGGTATTTGCTTATCCTGAGGTTTTCACCTCAAAAGCAGGCATTAGCTATGGATTGGAGTATACTACTCCTCATAATAAGGTTTCACTCTCTCACAAAGGTATAGACATTGCCATATATATGTAAACTAACACTAAGAATACATCTACCACACTGGCCAGAGATCTGGAATATGCAATAACCTTCTCTTTCCATTTCTGGAACAGGGTTATTTGTACCTTTGTGGGCATTCTTACATTGTGAGGCAACATCTTCTGAAGCACAGCTGGTAGAACAGGTGCTTCAAAGGCAAGAAAATTGTAGTCCTGGAGAACACAATGGGAATTTAATTTTAAAAATTTACATAATATGAAGGACCCATCTTGGACCATATGGTCCACCAGCATCCCAGAGTCTGTAATGGTTTTATGAATAATTAAGCACTGGCAGAAGGATGTACTGATTACATCACTAGGCCAGCATCTGGAGGCTGTGAGAAATCCTGGAGGATATTTTCTTGGCCTTTACTTGTCAGTGATTTATTATCCAAAATAAAGATTTGATTGCAAACTGCTGATTGAACTGGCAGAGAGGAAAGCAAGATGGACAAACACGTTCAAGCTGGCCATGACTCACCTGAGGGCATAGTAGCTGCCACTAATCTTGGTAGGAACAATATACATGTGCTTTCCCTCCTAACACCACTGAAACAGTCCTGGAACTCTTATGCTACCATATATTGTGACTTCTGAACTTGGCACTGTGTGTGTACCTTCTATGAAACCAGCAACATAAAGGTTCCTTGATTTTATTACGGGTGGTTACATTCATCAAGGCACAAGAAATACAAGCATACAGTGGTGCAGGTTTATTTTTAATGTGATTCATAATCAACATGCAAATTAGACTTAGTCTGCTTTGTTGCAAAACACGGACATCCTAAAAGCAAAATCTAGCCTTCACAGGTAACATTTGTGAAAATAATATCAATTATTCCATGCAACTTGTTTGAAATTGTTTGGAGACTATTAATTACATCCCTCTTACACTTTACATTTCAGTTCACCTGAAAGATCAAAGTTCTCTTCATTCTCTTAGATAACTGGTAATTAGAAAGAAAAATAGAATACCTCTACTCATCACCCTTTTACCCCTGCTAAAGAGTGTGTCACTTTAGCCCTCTGCCTCTGAATCAGGATTTTTTTAACAGGAAATATGAATGCCGAATGTCTTCATGTAACCTTATCCATAGACAATCCAGAATGACTACTGCCAAAAGATTAAAGTGAAGGTGAAATCATTGAATCAAACTAATTCCACTAATGTCCCTTGATAGTAGCATCTAGTCGCCAAAGACTTAGCCATTCCAAATATCAAGTGAAAGATAATTGTTCACTCTTTATTGAAATATTAATCTTGATATTCTTCTTATTATAGCATTTTTGAAAGCAATATCTGAGAGTATAATATCCATATACATTTAATCTTTGTTTTATAAGTTGATAAAATATGAAACTAAAGCATAAAGACATTAAAAATTATCATATTTATTGCAGTTTTTATGAAACATGCTGCCACAAAACACATAAAATCCTCTAGGATAAATCTACATCTGGTGCTGTCTTGATAACTGTTGAATTTACAATAGTGAAATATTTATGCAGGCTTTTCTTTTACAGAAATAGCTGAAGTGTAGAGTTCTTTTGTATGAGATGTATTCTGTCATTTGCTGCTGGAAGGTACTGGTGCAGTGCATCAGTGAGAAAGTGAAATATGTGTATACCTGGGTGAGTGTTAATTTTTAGAGGTGAAATACCTAGTTCCTGTCATTTGTTTTCTGTTTCAGTATAGTTTTTGCCAGCTAAACAGACTTCAATGTTTTTAATTGGCCTCAAACACCAAAAATTTTGCCACTCATGTATGTCAACCATACCTTAAAACATTCACTTTGGTTTGTTTTTTTTTTTTTACCATAAGTGTTTTCTACTGGTTTAGACAGAAGAATATTTTTTGACTGTGGAGTGCAAAGTAAAATTGACAAAGTATGGGATCTTGTTGTAAAGATTTAAATTCATGTCATCTGTTATTTAAATTCTCCCTAAAGCCTTGGTATTTGCTAGAAATTGGTACATAGTGCTGCATCTCAATGGCTTTTTCCCCATCACAGTCAGTCCAGGGATGGTTAGTGTGTGGCTACTGGGATACATTTGCTCTTGAAATGTAGGAAGGCTGGGCATAACTCTGTCATATATCCTGCTCTGGAGATATTCTGATGCCAATGAGCAGAATAATTCTAATGTGCCTTTTTGAAAGGACAAAGTCCTGCTGAAAATGGCAGAGTGAGGTGATCCAGACATGGTATTTTGATTTCCTCTTCTACTTTGTAGCAGAGTGATCAGAGTGCCTATGAGCTACTCTTGAATGGCCCCTGCCCTCAGGCTTCTGAAAGGTTTCTTGCAGGTTTAGTCATAAAATGTTGATGTAGACTTTATGAGCCAAGAATTCTGGCTATCCTATTTTCTTCAGTAATTATAATGATAACTTCAAAATAGAATTTAGGTGTGGATCCAATAGTGAGACACTACAGTATCAGTTGTTTTTAAGTTGTACAATTAAGTTGCCATTTAACTAATGATAGTGGGTGAATATGACTTTAATTTGGAACTTTCTCAGTACATAATTCTTTTTAGAACAAAACCACAATATGCATATGATTTCACTATTTTTCTGGTCAGTTGCAAAGGAATCTTTCTTCTGTAAATGGCAAAAAAATCCTTATTTCCTTGACTACCAAAATATTCTATGAGTCAGAGAGCTGAAGCTTGTTTTTCTCCAATGGCTTTTCAAAAAGAATCTCCAATATTCTTCCTAACCTTGTGCAATAGAAGAAGGTGGAAAAAAATTAATGAAATGGATGCTTTTTTTTGATGGGAACAGTAGCCAGAAAAAACTGGGTGGGAGCCATATGAAGATTAAATAAAGAAAAGGAGAACAGGCTTCTTTAAAGAGTGACCACTTGGCATGTGATGGTCTAAAATATTATTGTAACTTTGGCTCTTCTCTTATGTGGGAGACCAGGAAATAAAGTGTAATCACTTTCTAGAATATTCACCTTCTCTTGGTACTAAACTGTAAACTAATATTCAAATACAAATTTAAAATGTAGAATGTGCATCACTGGTGAACTTTTAAACCTTTGAATTTTGCCAATAACTAATCTCAACAGGGCTATTATAAAGAAGGGAACCATACTAGATTTGTTTACACAGTTCAGTTTTGATCTACTGACTTTGAATGTAATTATCATTTCAGAATTAATATCTTGTCTCGGTGTATATGACTCTCACACTCTTGCTTTCTTTTGTGTAATGAACCCAGTGTACTTCTTAAAAGCTTTTATTTTACATGGAAATCCAAAGGGACCTACTACTTGTTCTTTTCTGGTAATTTTAATTATTTATCAATTGAACTTACATAATTACTATGCCTGTCTATTCACAATATAATGTATTGAACACTGTCCAGCTAGTCAGGTTTTCCACTGTGGCTTCTGTATTACTTTTAGACTGAACACTGAATAACAAACCCACACTGACCTTTGCACACAGTGCTATTAAACTAGCTGCCCGTCTTCCTAGTTTATATAGAATCACAGCTGGAGCCTATTATGAAAAGAGATGAAAAGAGAATACTTAGCACCAAATATGTGTACTGCTTCTGTTTCAGGTTTTTTTTGTTGCTGTTGTTTTGGGTTTTTGGTTTTGTTTTTTTTTTTTTTGATTGGGGAGAAGTTTAATCAGCTTTTTCATCTAGCTATTTTAAAGATTCTGTGGCATTTATTTAACAAAAACTGATTCTCACCTACAGATTAAATATGCCTGCAGAAGTTAAAAAATTGAAGAGTGTAAGAAAATTTTCGTAAATATGTCAAGGATGAATTCAGAATTTATCAGACTTTGAAAGAATGTGGGTCATGTACTAATTTTTTCTCAAAGGACTGGAGGGCAAAACCCCCCATCTTTGGCCAACCACCCACACTCAGAATGGTAGTAGACATTCATTGAAATTAATTAGTGTTTGCTTCAAAGTTGTTTAAAGCCAAAGGTTTTTATCTTGCTTTTAGTGTATGATGTCCTCCCGATTTTATTTTCCCGGTAGCAACGAAGGAGTAGGAAGATAGCCATGCACAGCTGCCACTTTCTCTTACTGTAGCCATGCATACATGCTTTTAAACCAAGAAGCACAAGTTTGCACTCTGTTCTTTGACTAGGTACTTGTACCCTGCTGTCCTTCTTCCCACAGCTCTTGAGAACATCCTGCCTTCCATATTTGCTTTTGATTTATTTTGCAAATTTTTCTTCTGTGTTTTTCAAAACAGACTGGACTATAAGTACTAATTCAATGCACATTATCTATTTTATCTCATTTTATTTTCAATTATGTTTCAAAAAATCCAGCCAAGAAGTAGCACACATAACAAGGATCAGAAGATACCCTTAAATGTATTTTTTTGAATGATAGTTCATTCAAAACACTGTAGAAGTTTTCATTAATTTAACTCTGTATCTGGCTCTATATTTGGCTTAATATTTGATATTCAGGGTGCTGAGTAAGGTGCAAAAGCTCTGCAACCCGTTTCCTCCATCTTCTTGAGGATTTAACTGTCTGTGTTTAAGGTCAGCTTTGATATGGCAGAGCTGTATGATCTCAAACCTGACTGCTGGAAGAAAGGCTGTGAGATTGCACTTTGGGGGCCTCATGCCCTTTGCTTGGCTGCTACATTAGGCCCAGGGCTTTGACATTCATGGTGTTATCAACAGGATTTGTGATTCTTATCTAAGGAATTCTAAATTTTCAAGTGCAACCAATTTGTGTGGCCTCATCTGGTTTATTGATTTTATTTCCCTTCACTTTTGTCTGTCTTCCTATTTTTTTCTTTTTAATTTTGTTTCATCTGTATTGTAATTTGGTAAACTGAATCGGTATCTTTCTCCAGAACAGAAATTTCAGCTTACCTTTCTTCCTGCTGTTGTTTCTGTTTTCTCTTTCTTGTCTCATATTCATATGGTAATTCAATTTTATCATGACTCCTTAGCATATTGAAGACTTTGCTGATATTTTTTTTATTCTTACTTCATCTATGTTCATTTAAATGATTTGAGGATAGAATGTGAATATAGATCAACACCTGTTTCTGCAATGATGTCTCTTGTGGTTTGACATCATATTTCAATCTCTAAACTATTTTATGGCAATATTTAGAAGTGCAGCTCCTGAGATTTTAACTTGCTAATGATTTACCTTCCATTTTAGTATTGAAGTCCATCTGAAGCTCACTGGAAAAGTCTTTTATATGCATATTTATCAGGGACTCCCCAGCTTTTCCAAACTTTATTTACTGCTATTATAGAGAAATTGCAACTATTCTTTAGCCAGCCTTATATCCCACAGCAATGAAACATTTCTATCCATTTGTAGAGACTGTTTCATAACATATTTTTAGATGTCCAAGTTAGCTCTTGGTTCTAGTTAAAAAAAAAAAAAAACAAACAAAAAAAACC
>VYXD01015998.1:416703-563622 GCA_013397195.1 Hylia prasina
TTTTCCTCTGTCGCTGCTGCTCATTGTAGCCGTAGTAACGGCACGATGGTGATGATAATTATAATAACAATAGAAAATAGACTGGCAAACGCGGTTGCCTAAGGCTCTGAGCAGCTTGCGTGGCTTCCTCGTAATTGTTTCCATTGTTTTGCTTTATTGTTTCCATAGTAGGGGAAAGCATGGCTAAAACGGTGCTTGATCAGTTAAAACCCTGTCAAGTAGTTGTTAAGTTTCGGCCGCCCGTCTCTGATCCCCCCCGAGCCGATCCCGTGCGGGCGTAACGCTGTGATTTGAGACCATTGGGCTGCTTTCCCTTGAAGTATCTGTCTGTTTGCTTGACACTTGAGTGGCGTTTAGGGTTAGAGAAGAGATGATTTATGCCTTGAGCGGTGCTCGGGGAAGAGCTTTTGCGGTACTTTTCAAAAGCACAGCTTTTCTATGCGAGGAAAGTTGTAGGAGTTCCTCCCTCTCCCGGGAAAAAGGGAAAAAAAAAAAAAAAAAAAAAAAAAAAAAAAGAATAAAAGATATTTCTAAAAAAAANGGAAACAGATTAGAATGATATTTCAAGAATAGAGAGGGTTTACAGTTTAAAAGTTATCCCAGCTGGACCAGGGCACTAACCTTAAGAGCTCTGCCTGTGCAAGCGGGCGTGTTCGTGTGTCTAAGCAAGCAAGCGAAGGACAAATTCCAGCCGCTGCATCCCCCACAGAAGTTTTGCATTGAGGAAGAGCAGGACGGAAAGTTCGGAAAGCAGGTCCGATGGGGTCTGTGCGGCTGGGGATGTCCTTCAGCACTAGTCCGGGGCGAGATACGATGGGAACCCCACATCAGCCTCCTCCTGGTCGCCCAGGTACCGCGGGGGAGCAGCGGCGGGGGGCGGCCAGGAAGGGACAGGCTGAAAATCGCTGCCCCATACAAGCGGCATCCTCTGTGCCTGCCGACAGCACGGCTGGAGGGAGGAAAAGCGGATCTTCCACATTCGCGCTGTCCGTATAAACTGTGGCAGCAGCTGCATCCATTTCTGTGGGGCACAGAAATCTCTTGCCTTTGCCTGGAAATAATGCCTTGGTTCGTATCTATTTTAGTTTAAATCAGCACCCCCGCACACACTTTTATATGGAGGGGAAGGTGAGTAATGATTAAAAAGTCACCAGGCTGTTACCAATCTCCTGTGCTGAATTCCTAGCAGCACTTTTTTTCTGCTTCCATCTGGTCTAAAGGTGGTGCTTAAGGCACGTTGCTCTTAGCAACCGTCCTCAGGAATGCCTGTTTCTTTGGACATGGCTAAACGGGCCCATATATCACTGTGGGGTCTATTTTGCAATCAGTCTGATCCATAATCATGGCCATGAATTTAGTGCTAGGATGCCTGTAATCTGGCACTGGCCGGCTGTCTGTCTTTAGGAGCCTGAGTTACTTTCAGGTATAGCTATGTAAACAAACGTCTTCCTGGCCACAGCACTAACAAGAGGTGGACTTTCCTTCTTTAGAGCGGCATTCCCTCTGAATTGTTAGTCCAGTGTACCTCTAGAGACATCCCTAGAGAGCAGCGGTTTGGCAAGCGCTAGAGCAATAAATAATCCCGAGGCTGGAAGGTGATGCAGCGGGTGGGTCTCTGTTACCCAGTGACATGGTGGTGCATGCGTATGTTTTATTGGGCTAACTTCCCTTCCCAACTGCGTCCTGGTCACACAGCTGGCCAACGAGTTGTGCTCACTCCACTGTTTGTAGCAGCGAAGTAGAAATCCGTTTCTGCATCTCTGCCTGCTTGTCCCTGTCTTGGAAAAGAATCGTCGCCAAACCACCGCTGAACATGAGAAGTAGGAAGAGAGCAGTTGTTAAGTTTGTTTTGTTGTGGAGAATGTTAGACGTGAAAAGAGCAGGAAGAATTTTGCCCTGCTTACTCGGGCCTGTTGCACATCTCTGTTTTAAAGGAGTCTGGAATTAGCTTAGTCCAGGCTAAGTCACTCTGTGACCTCTAGAGAACTTCCACGCTTTCCCCAAAGGCTGTCATCTCTGTTTCTGTGTAGGGCGTAGCAGGGTGGAGGGAGCAGGGATTGAGCTGTGGAAAAGCTTTGATTATTTCTGAGGGGGGAATCCCCAGCGCCTCCTCCGGGTTCCCGTGCTATCCGTCCCTTCAGGATGTCCTTGCGACCAGGAGGACGGGATGCCGTGGAGTCCTTCCCGAGGAGAAGCGGGAGCTGAGGAGATTCCCTCCAGAAGGCAGGCTGCCAGCCCCCGCTCTTCTTCCTCAGCCAGCAGTGCTATGGCAACAGGGGAGAGCTTGAAGCCTGCCAGAGCTGCAGCCCCCTCATTCCTCCTGTGCAAATTAACCACCATGGATTCGCATTGTCCTTCCCACGGCTCCTCTCATTGTTGGGACTAGCCAGCATGTCCTTTCTCTCCCTCCCTCTCTTTCTAAAGCTACCTTTTAGCAACCACACAGGGAGCCGCCTGGGTTGTTTGTCAAATTCAGGAGGTTGTTTCCGTCTGTACCTGATGGAGCAAACACGGAGAGAGGCTGGTGCGATGGCACCGTTCCCTCCCCAGCGACACTTGCTTAGGCACCCGGACACCGCCTGTTGCTGCTGCTGGAGTTGGGCGACGTGGTGTTCGGGCATCACACCAGGCGCCCTTCCTGAATGACACATTGCCTCGTGGGGCATGCCACCAAGCTCCCTCCCTTGCCCTTTCTGCAGACACAGTTTCCCGCAAGCGAGCCCAGGGAACGCTGAAGGTGGAGTTTGTGTGTACGGTGCTCGAGGGTGGCAAAGGGGAGCAGCCCTAAACCACTGATGCGGATAAAAGGATAGGTCCCACCTTGGCGAGGGAGAAAAACAACAGCCTAGTATTTGTCTCTCCGCTGTGTTAAGTGTGATGGAAACCTTTTCCTTATCACTTGGCACCGAACAAAAGCCAAAATACGTGACCGCCGGCACATCCTTTACGTTATCGGGGATCACATTTCGCAGCTTTCCGATTCACTGCTTCTGTGTAAACTCAGACCCATGGCAGCGGCTCCCAAGAATTTCCAGAGAACTCGGCGGATCCAGAGCTCAGCCGATCCGCCGCTTTGCCCACGACGGCTGGGCATGTCGGGTTTCTTTTCTTAGGTCTGCCTTTACCTCCTGAAGACATCTCAACACCTTGCCTCCGCAATGCTGAATTAACAAGCCATTATAGCTGTAAAACACCTGTAAATTGCTCACTTTTGTTTTCAGAAACCCATCCCTTGTCTTGCCCAAGGCAGTAAGAGCCTGGGCTATTTAAATCCCCCCTTTTCCCCCCACCTACCACTAATGTATGGAGCTTGATTGTCAATGCTTTGAAGTCTGGAGCGCTCTCAAATGCCCTCTTTTATTTAAACTGCCCGTTTCTGGCCTTGTCTCTACTGCTGTGAGCAATTCGTCTTTCCTACAGCAAAGGTGTGAAGAGAGACCTGTGATGAGAAGGTGAAAGAGGTTTGGCCACTGTATTTGCTCTCATTATTCGTGGAAATAACTAAAGACTATTTGTGGTGAACAACTAAAGACCTCCACTGCAGGGTGCTCAATTGCCTGATAAGTTTTAACCCAGTTTGTGTGATGTTTTATTTTCTTCAGGACATTCAAGAAGGGTAAAGACAAGTACCTGTAGTTTTGACTTTTTGCTTCTTTGGAGTTGCCTGACTTGAAGCAGATGAGAGAGGGAGCTGAATGTTTCGTGTTACAATGAACTATAAAGGAAGGGTGTGTGCGCACATGTAGCTTCTTCCAGCTTAAAAGCAAAAGAAAGTCAAGAGAGACATAGGAAAAACTTTTCAAGGGAAAAAGAAAGAGTTTTGAACTCTCACCAGAAGCGTTTCTTACTACTATTTTTTAATTTCTTTTTTTTCTAAAAATCCACCACACCAAGTCCTCATGAAGCCTAGAACTTTCCTGTTGCCCTACATATAATAATAATCATAGCAAATCAAGCATTAAGAAGTCATGTACTCTTTGCGAGTTAGGAAAAATCCCCCTCATTTTTCAACTCCTTTGTGGGAACCTCGAGAGGGGAATTGCTAGATGTTTTTGAGTCTTTGTGAAAAATTAGCATGGGTTTCATCTGATATACCTCTTAGCTGAGATCCTTTGTCTCAAACAGAGTGAGTTTATCTTCATACAGTTGTTTTCACGAGCTCAAGTGTGGCAAAACCAGAAAAGAGGCTGGCTCATTGCGTCCACTGCCTGTGGAGGTGACAGTGGGTGTCAAAACACATGGTTCTGGGATTCAGGAGACCATCTTAAAATTGCGGCAATCAAAGCCAGCTAAGTCATGGCACAGCAGTGGGAACTAGCTCTGTGCGGATATGTATGAGACAAGAGGTCGAGTGAAATATACCTGCTGAGGAATGGAGTTTTTTAAGGAACTTGCATTTACCCTCCTGGATGTGTACTTTCTTTCCTTTGGATTTTGCAATGACGTCCTTTTAGTGGGGGGGAGGTAAGGTTTCTGCCTCCATTTGAGAGAAACAACAACAACAAAATGTACATATCTTGTTTGAGTGGGGAGGGCAGCCTGCCTTCAGATCAAGAGTGTGATGCAAATCTGCAAGCCAAACTCTTATAGCAGCCCTCGGGGGTCCGTGTCTTGGCAAGTCCAGCATTCAGAGCCAATGAAAAATTTACTGCCAAGGAGAAGCTTTCAATATCTGTTAACATTCTCACGAAGAGAAGTTCAAAATCAGTCTTATAAACAACAACAGAAATCTTTGAAAGAAGAGTAAGGTTAAGAGCCTCGGGAAGGCAGCAAGGAGGTGAGAAGCATTGTTATTGACTGGTCTAGATTAAACTGCACAGAGAAAGATTTCAATTTGATAACGTCACAACCCTTCCTGTTTTTCTTTGCTGCTTCTGCTGACAATTTTGTAAGGTAATTAAATTGGCTGATTGAAGTCACAGTGGTCATGGGGCGATAAAGACCGTTTGGATTTAATGGAATTTAGAAACAATGGTGCACTGCACACAACTCTTACAGAACGAGAATTTTAATGACTCATTCAGGGTGCTGACTACATAGAACGTCCTGGACGAGTTTAATTGAAAGGGCAAAGCTGATTAGCTGTATACAGTCTTTATTGCACTAGATAGGGGAATTAGACTTATCCTTTTAGAAGACTCATTATTGCATTATCAAGATTTAATGTAGGTTAAGAAAGCTTTCATCCGTGTGAGCTTTCTGGAATATCCCCAGATCCTTTCACTCAGTGTTTGGAACACCAATAGTCTTGTAAAATGATTTTCACACAATTGCCTGATAGCTTGTATTCTTACTGACTGCTTATTTTTACCTATAACTTGCTTCTTACTGACGGCTACTTGTTCTTTGAAGAGGTGCAATGTTCAAGTAATACCTCCAGCTTAAACCTGGTTGCTGAAAGAAATGATTTCTCCCACCAGAGATAAGAAACTAAAGAAAAAGATATTTTTCTAAACTCAGATGTTAGGGTTTAGTTTTATTAGTTTAGTTTTAGGTTTTTTTTCCATTTATTTATGTATTTATTTTATACAAGAGAAAATCCCCTCAATTTAGGAAAAAGAGCAAACCAAACATTTTGTAGTCATTGTAAATAAAGCAGATCT
This sequence comes from Hylia prasina, assembly GCA_013397195.1. Lineage (NCBI taxonomy): Eukaryota > Metazoa > Chordata > Aves > Passeriformes > Sylviidae > Hylia > Hylia prasina. The sequence continues at coordinate 422,307 of VYXD01015998.1, forward strand.
TTGTCCCCTACTTAATGTATTTACCTTGTCTGTTTCTGAGTTTTAACCTTCATCCTCTTTAATCTCTTTCAGAGGAACAATTACTAGAAGGTATGTCAATAATGCAAAAGAGAAAATAGAGGGTGCCTTATTTCCATACTCCCCAATCTGCAAGGCAAATTAATTTTTTCCTGAATAAGCTTTTTATAGTGTTATGCTGTAATGTATGTTGGAAGATTAGATTAAACAGCATGATAACATAATGACATAATGTCATTATGCTGTGACATCTGAACTGGAATATGGAGAATCAAAGATCACTGTCATATTAATGCTTATAATTCTGTGTGTGTCCCATGTCATCCATGCTGTTTTCCCCCTTTTGTCTCCTCACCCCCGCCCCATTTCCCCCAGAGTCCTTTGGTTCTTTTGTTATACAGTAATAATTTTGTTGGGCACCTTCAATTTAAACAGCCAAAGCTCTCAGTAATGCAAAGAATACAGAACAAACATATGATGATCATTATTCCAATACTGGAACTCAGCCAGATTTGGATAAAGCAGGTGGTATAGTACTTCTATGTAAAACACTTAGCAAACTCAAAACCATAATCTAAATTTAATTTTAAAGTACTTTTTAATGAATTAAAACCACCATGCTTTTTTTTCTTTAGGCAAAAAATAGAAGCGACAAATGGGTGCAATGCTGAAGTCAAGACTTTTTACATTGCTGCAAAGCTATGCTTGCATCAAAATTTGCAGGTGACTTGGATCAGTCATGATTCAGATTTCCTTGAACATTGTTCTTCTAATCCAAAATGCTGTTGAAACACAGTAACTCATGTAGGAATGTGTTTGGTAGGTTACTTTGAAATGAAATACACATTTTTAGATAACAGGTTTTTTAAAGTGTTTCCATTTCCAGGTATTTCTGCCTGGGGCATAGAAAAAGAGGTCCCCTGCTGGTATTGTGAGTGGAAGCTAAGGTAGGAGTAGTTTAAAGCATAGCTACACAGTAGAGTTTAGATCACAAAGTTTGTTCTTAGTTCACAGCAAACTTTTTTGTTATCTGTGAATTGGAAGATAAATTCATTTATGGGTTTTAGAGACTTTAATTTTTGGAGAAATACATTAATGTACATTAGCTGAACGTGTGATTTATTATATTAGTATTTCCATTCACAGACCCTTTAAAACCTATTGTTTTCAAGAAAATGGTTATTTGGATTTAAAGTCAACTGATCTAGGAGTGTTAAAAGTGTCTGTCAGTCTTCTATAATGAAAAAAACTTGTTTGTTGAAATCATTAATTCTTGTATAAAGCTTCATAACTGACAGAAGGACAGACCAGGGAGAGCTTTCCTACTTTGCTGTCAGGAACTGTTGTTTGGGAGACTTGATGTCTTTTTAAATTCAAATTATGATTACCATTTTCCCCTCTTCTTTTCTTCAATCTTTATATTTTACTGTGTGTCTCTGATGTTTACTAATTTAAAAAACAGTTACCTGATTTCAGTACGTATAGCTAAAGGTCATATTTTTGCAGACAAATGAGGTTTCATGGATGGGCAGAATAATTTTGAAAGAAACATACTTGTTTGTTTGGGTTATTTTTTAAAATTTTTGTGCCTTGATCCTGTATTTGATCCTTTCCTCTCACTTTGTCTTTTTTCTCATTTATTTTGAAATAGTGAAATGGAAAGTGATTTCTTATATGAAAGAAGATTGTATATTTGAATATGTTTTTTTCTGGTCCTTCTTGGAAAGGCTTTGTTTTTCTGATTTGCTGGGAAAATCCATGGAAAAAGTAAAAAATGTGGAAGTCCTCATTTTTTCTTAGAACTAAACTCTTAGTCTAAGCCATGCCTTAGGACTCTTCTGCAGCATTTGGAGAATGAAAGAGGGAGAAGGATTAGACAAGGTTGACTTAAGCTGGATAAATCTTACATGGCTTAAGTTAGGCTAGATAAACCATGTCCCTTCATGGAATCAGCAATATGGAGAAGTCAAAGTGGACTGAGTAGGGTTTTTTTTTCTCCCCAGCCTTTAGTGTCTATTACGACATAGTGAACTATTTTTTTTTTTTTTCAGATGGAAATTTAAATGCGAAAGATTAATATATAAATGGATCATCAGTTTCTTCCTGACATGAAAATACAAAAATACTGAATCAGATACTGCTCACTCATTCTGCTAAAAACTTACCAGCAAGTGGGTGGTGCTTGTTTTCACAACAGATAATCATAGCTAGTCCTGTAAATAAGGACTTGTTTGTGAACACATATATTTAACTGATTACTTACTCTACAGAAATTTATTGAATAAAGCTTATCAAGCTTGCTTCAAAAGGTGCAGAAATATTTTGCTCTGAAAGAGTGTGCCATCTTCATACATAGCTCTTTATGTATGCCCAGTACAATATTTCAAATTGTTACATTTCTCTGAATATAGAAATAACTACTACTTTAAAATCATTTTTGTCCTAGGGTAACTGATATCTTTTACCTAACTGAATGTAAAATAATTTCCTTTTTAAAAAAAAGCATATACATGATTAGGTAATAATCTGGGTAAATTTATTAAGGATTAGTTTATTATTGAACTTGCCATCCATTTGGGCTTTTGTCCTTCCCTAGGAGCTAAATATATACCAGCTATTTCAGTCAGCTCAAGAGCTAAACATGTCAGCTATATCAATCAACTCGCATTTATGCTGTTATTTAGAAGTTGCACAATTAGAACATGATTTACCAAAGAATCCGTAATTAAAATAATTACACTAGTAAGCATGAAGCATTTATAAGAAAATCTGAGTCTCATAGCTCACAATTGTAAAATTTGACTTTCACTTTTTTAAACATGTAAGCAAATATTTTCAATCCTGCCCCAACTGTTCACACTGCCAAACTTTGATGATACCAGTTATTTTACCTGGAAACCAATTAATTCTTCCATTTCTACCTATATTTTTAGTGTGAGTGCTTGATCATCAGTCAATATCAACTACTGAGATGGTCAGAGATGTACAGTCCTTGAGAGTTAACTGCTAAGTTGGTTTGTGATAATGTGTTTTTATCTTTATACCATGGATGATAGGAAACTATGTGAAGTTTCTTACATGTAGTGATTCAAAACTACAATTTATGGATCAAATATGGAAATAAGATAACTTGAAGTATGCCTTAGGTCTGGTTATCCTCTAACTTTCTGTTCAGATCAGTGGCTTATGTTAGTCTGAAGTGAAATAAGAATCAAAGCTGTAAGGTGTTGCATGCTGTTTAGAAAAAAGATTGGCTTGGATTTCTCTAATGCTAAAATGAAGTAATTGTCTTAAAGTTCATGGGTATTTGCCAGTTTCTCCTAGGTATAGTCATTGCCTGTACGAACTGGTGACAGAGTATTCTTCCTAAGTTGCATGATTAGATATGTAGTGATGTTGACTGCAATGCTCTTCAAGTCAAACCACCTGTGCTGGTAGTGGTTTGCAAAAATTAGCAAAAATGCCAACTCCAGGCTGTGTCTTTCCTTGAAATTTTTCCCCCAATTATCTTTTAAAGTCACACTACCATTTTTTACACCTACAATTGTTGTTCACTTATTGACCTTAACAATATGGAGGCATGTACTGTAAAACCAATTCAACAAGAAAAAAGAATTTTATGATGATGGTTTTTTGTTTTTGTTTTTGATTTTTTTTTAAAGTTGAAAATGGTATACTCACTAAATACAGTTCAGTAGTAGCAGAACAACTTGTTTTACTGCTCAAATGCTGTAACACATCAGAAACATTTCACTATGTAGAAATATATGTAAATAACAATAGCAAACATGAAAATTACATATTCTGTAAGAGAAAACTATTTTCTAGGGCAATAATTTCATTGATACTTGGAACATTTAACCTACAAGGCAGAAAATCTGTAAAAGAAGTTCCATGTTACTCATTTGTTAGGAATTTGGGTAAAAAGGTACTTTAGCAAAATTAAAAGCACACAGAGTACTCTAAAACAGTGGAATTAATTTTCTTTTAAAATGCTTAATCACAGGTTTGGTTTTATATACATTAATGGGAATATGTATATTCACATTTTATGCATTTTAATAGCAAATATTTGTTAAAAATGTCATACAGAACTTTTAATAAATTATCAGCATGCATTTGAGTATTAAAAGTCATCATTTGTCGGGGTCCGCTGCTGGCAGAGCCCCGAGATTTATGACGAAAAGCCTTTTTCCCAAGCCCCACGTCAGAAGAAAGGTCAGGAGTCTGTTGGTTGCTGTTTCTCTTGATGTTTATTTTCTGTTATCTTTTACATTCTTTTCTCTGCCTTGTGAGATCTTCACAGCAGCTGTGTCAGCTGACTGACTCCCACGAGGAGGTGCTTATCTTTTATACTACATATTACGTTTTCCATATTTACAATTACATACCAATATCTATCACCTATGTTAGACAGTCAACTTCTATTCTAAATCAATCCAAAAGTGCCACCACCCAGGCAGAAGAAGAAGAACAAGAAGAAGAAGGACAAGGAAACGCCCAAATCCCTCCATCTTGTTCCCTCATATCTTCATCCCAAAATCTTAAAATTCTACATTTGCACCTTGTGAGACTTAAAAACTATATATTAAATTTTGTCTCTTGTAATTCTTCATATAGAGTTGGTAATTTTTCCCATGGACTAAAATCAAAGGCACTCTTGTTGTTGGCCTCATGCCAGGGTCTCTGAGCCCCTTGCTGGGCTCTCAGATCACCCAGGGCACCCAGAGGGACGCTCCGGGTTCCGACAATCATTCATTTTTCACATTGTGCCATTTAAGGACCAATATCAGGACCAAGCCCTAGGGAATGTAGCTTGTAACCTCTTTGCTTATCTGATTTCTACTGTTCAACAATGTTTACAGTTTTCATGTATGTTATACTAGCAAAGTTGTTTTTTTTTTATTTAAGTGATAAGAAAGCATTGCCCCAATCACCTTTGCAAATTAATGATTATGTATTTTAAAAAAGTATTTATATACTGCTTAGAAATACCTATTTTCTCTGGTGTTTCAAAGCACCCATATATCTTCTAGTCTGTGCAGCAATGAAAACTTGATGTTTCACTCTCTGAAGCTGATTTTTGAAAATATTACTGTTCAAAATTCAATTGCAAGGCCAGTGACTGGTCATAGCTAATTTGAGGGCAAATTTGGAGCTCTTCTTTTTAAAAGAAAATATCAAGTACTGATGGAGTATGTCTTGCTGATTTTTAGCAGCTGTGCTTTTGAACCAGTCCATTTTAAAAGCTAAGGTTTTTGGTGCTTGCCTTCATACCTTGAGGTGCTGATCTATTTCAGTCAATGAACTACTTGGACATGCTCCCAGATAGTCCTGACAACACTGTTCTCTTCATTTTGTTGAAAGAAAACGGTTGATAAGCAGAATGGATGGAGGTGGTTTGAGCAAAATAATGCAGATGAATTCAAGGCCATCAGTGCTGAACAAATAACAGAAAGGAATTGGGAAGGGTTAATGGAAAAAAACACTGTTTGCCTAAAAAGGCCATATACAACTGTGCAAATAGTAAGATTTTTGTTTCTGTCTAGTCAAAATCAAACATAAAGATAACATTGACAAAATGATCTGATAATTCAACAAAATAAACATGACTTTATTTTTTTAAACCAAGAATTTGCTCAGTTAAATCCCTTTTCTTGTAATTGAATATTGAGTATTATGTTTACATAAAGAAGAGAAACATAGTTAAATAATCTGATTTTGCCTAGATTTGATATTTTCATAGCCTTGAAGGAAGCATGCATGGGGTCAGTTTAGGAGAAGTGGTAAGCCTTGTGCATACCTCATCTGTAAGCAACTGAGGGAAGAAAATGGAAATTTGTTAAAGATACGTGTGATTTCTTTCCAGTAATGCTATATGTATTCGTTTGGATGTCCTTGAGAAGGAAAGACTATAAAATATGAATGTTATTAAGGCTTATCTCTTCAGATCTCAGCAGACTCTATCATTCACGACATTCAATATGCCTGCAGAAACTTACTGTGTGACTGTGATACAGCTAAGAAAAATGTGTTCAAAAATGCATTAAATCAGATTTCCTAATGTCTTTTCAAACCTGCCTAAACAATGAAAAGCCACATTTAAAGATCAAATCAACATCAGTCAGTCAGAGCATGTCAGTGTTGTCCGTTTATGAGTGTGGCCTGATTTTCAGAGTATTTTCCACTCTCTTCATTCACAGGAAGATGCTTGAGTTGGACAAAGCTGTTGTATGTAGCTGTCGTGTGGCACAGGCAGTCTGTTAACAATGATTTCCTTCCTTTTTGTCCTTCCTGTCATCTTCTAGTTTATAAGAGAGTTATAACACATATTTTTGGAAGCCTTCTCCACTTTGTTTCTACAGATAACTGGTGTTCTACTCAGCAGAACCCATCTGATGGTTATAAGGATAGAAAATTAGAAGCTGTTTGTCTTCTACAAAAAGTAAACAGCAATATTTTCACTAATCCATATTAATAACTATATTGTACTTTCCATGATAAGTCCCTTTACTAATTTTTGGCAATAATTTGAATGTCACAAAATGTTTTTTGTGCCTTGAACAAAGGAACAAGTCAATCAATAATGCTTTTACAAGTACAGCCCTGTGTGAATGTGTGCATGCACAGAACACAGACACACGTTTTTGTGCTATTGTGACCCAAATGCAGAAAAAAAAGTGGGAGTATGTTTCCTTTGCTGGAGTTGTCCTTAACGTAAACCAGGAGAAATGCCTGAGGGTGCATCAAGAGTCTTTGATGGAAGGACTCATAACGATTATCCATCTGCTTCCTGACAAGTAGTGTGAGCCTGGGATAGCAAAGAGCTGTGAAGGTGGCAGAATCTGTTCTCACAGGGTGTGATCTTCATGAATATTTTCAAAGTGGTCATGGAAACAAAAATATTCAAGCAAGAAACCATGAAATATAGCAAAGAACCCACAAAGTGAAGCATATTTATAACAGGGAAAAAAAAAAAAAAAAAAAAAAAAAAAAGAGTGAACACTAGAATCTTCTACCCTAAAAAAGGTAAACTAAATTCTGTGAATGAAGCTGTGGTGCAATGAAGAATGACACATGCTTCTGTCCACAACACCCCACTGCAACTGCTAAAAATGTAGAAGTGGTACTTGTTAAGACATCACTTCTGCCATGGACCAACATTCTTGGTGTAAGGGAAATCTTCATTTATAGAGGATTTACCTGTGTGAGACCCATAGTAACTTCCTTTCACTGGACTTTTAAGAGGAGGTAATTATGCCAATGTTTCAGGGTTCAGCTAGCAGCGCTGTAAATCAGAAGAACCTAGTGAAGTCCATTTCTGCTACTGTTTAATCTCTTAATTAGTTAGATTCAAGCTACAGTACTGCAACAAACCTCTAGGTAAGTTTTCTGGGTCTCTGCTTTAAGGAACCATGATATGCTGAGCTTTTAGTTCTTTGCTGACCAATTAGGGGAATTCCTGAGGAGGCAGAAGAGTTTTCATTACTTCTGTATTTGACTTCCTTATTTTATCAGGCACATTTCCTACAAAAGTTTACCCACATGGATAACCGTACAAATATAGTTAGTAGGCACAAAGCCAGAAGAGATTTTTATTCCATGAATCACCTGTTGAACCATAATTTTAAAGACCAAGAAGCTCAAGGAGTAACAAAATACTAGTTTAAGGTATACTAGCTCCAATACTGAAGTAATAAATGGAAACTAATTTTGTGTAGTTTGTGAGAAAATAACCCCCCTGATAAGCAGAAAAATATTGGCTTTGGTGTCACCTTAAAGATGGTTGAGCTGTTAAGCAAAGTGAAAGGAAAACTGGAAAAGGGTTAGTCTAGGTACTAATGAAATGTGTTATGGTTGCTGAAGATTTTTAGTGCTGTTATACAAAATTTGAAAAACAATTCTATCAGGAATAGGTTAAGATTGCTAAGATTTTTCAGATGCTTTATAAATGCCTTAAGTACAATATTTCATAATTACAGTGTTAGTGACCTGGATATGCAGATGATTGCAGTGCTTTTGATTTTTCAAATATTTTTAGCCTATGTTTTATGATTATTTTTCTTAACTAATTTTTTTTCAATATTTTTAGAGATTAGTTACCTTTCAATAGAATATCATATTTTTAAGAAAACTGGTTAGGTTTGTTTGCTTCACAGGTAAGAGGTTTTTTTAACAAATTGATTATTTCAGAACTAGGACTAATGCTAAAACTTCTATAAAAAGTGCTATCATATTTTTTTAAAAAATAACATTATCCTCATTACAGCTTTATATAGTTATATTAATTCTTTCAGTAGCAAGCTAATATTTTCCTTTTTGTCTTATGGAAACACTTTGTTCAGTAACACAAAGTGGCACAAAACTTTTCAAATGAACTGAAGTTCCATTAAAAATATTTTAAATTATTATATGTAAATTAAAAAAAAAAGATGTATTCGTCACTACGTTCACCAATATTCTCACTGACAACTGGAAAAAGACAAATGAGTTACATTTCCATGATCATATTTCACTACTACACTTCCACAACTTTTTCTGCTGGAAGGCTGAATGTCTCTGGTTGATTACTGTTTTACCAAGTATTTACTTTGCCTTGTTCCATTACTATTCCATATTTTTCCTTGCCATATGACATATTTTACTGTTATTTCAGCATTTATGTAGAAGAAGAAATTAATTTAAAGACTTGAAGTTATCCTTGGAGATCTCCAGTGTAATTTAGTAAAATACTAAACAGAGTCCTGACAATTTTGCTTCTTTGAAGTTTGTCAGCAATGAAGTGTTTGGCCTTTGGGTATGAAGGATAGTGTTTTTAGCTACACAAGCTATTATCTAACTTGGTAGCTTCTTGTCTTATTTCTGTCAAAAGAAGAATGTGTTCAACTGGGGTAAAAATATGAAAAAGTTTATAGGAAACTTAGAGTTGAGTGCTCTAATCCTATTTATGAAACCAACCAAATAAATAATAATAAAAAAAAACAAACCCCAAACCCCAAACTAAAATACATCCTAAACCAAAACCAAACTGTCTTTCCTTCTGGGCACCAATTTCATTGTTTTAGAGATAGGAAAATACAATTTTAAAAGTGCAGAAAATACAGAGAATAGTTTCATGTTATACTCAAACAGTGCTGCTGAAAAATGTTACTGTGTCACAAGAAAAGAACTGGTGGCCATTGTTAAATGGGTAGATCATTCTGATCATTGAGAAAGTTTATTATTCAAAGTAATCTCACAGCTGCCCAGTAGCTGTTGAGAGTCCCAAACACAGAAAGACAATCAGCTCACTGGTTATGTGGAATAGAGCTGTATTATTTTATTTTTCTGTATTTTAATGGAAAAAATGATAAAGATGTTGATTTTTTAAAAAGACATTGTATTTGTGTATTTTAAGCAATTTGAGTTTTCTTCCATAAAGCAAGATTCTTCATGTGCCAGTTTTCTAGAACTATTTCCTTTGTACCATAGAAAGAGCTGTAAGTATAACTGTATATAAAAATGATGACACAATTCTTCATTATAAATAGATCTTGACCAGACTTGGATCTAGTGTTATCTCTGATTTATCTTTTCTTAAAATGGATCTCATGTGACTTTGCCTTTTTGACTGGATACAACTCCAGTAAACAGATAAATGTTGGTAATGACCAGACAACCATAAGAAACTTCATTCACGTTAAAACAAAATATTATTTTTAAAAGAACACAAATTTAAGTGAGTTCCATAACTAAATCCCTGTGGTTCTTGAGAATCTTCCAATAGCTATGGGCAGTTATTTTTTTAAGATGTTGATAAATGCTGAAAAATTTATTAAATGAATGAAATAAATAAAGTTATAATTTAAAAAGAATGCTAGCCAGTCATGTGCCGCAGTAGGATTCTACACTAGTTTTTTACAGGTGCATCTGTTAGATTGCAATGGGAAAGGCTGTGTTCCAGAACTGGTCTCACTTTCATGTTACTTCTCAAAATATTCTGATATCCATCCTAATCCTGCTTAATAATAATAATATTAAATGTTCAGTTTCTTACAGTAGTGATATAAAATTTCTGCATATACTTTTCAAAGCATTGCAATCGCATTTTAACAGTTGTCGTGGTAGGTCACAGGATTCCATATGAAGTGATAGAGAAGAAAAAAGCCCACACAGAAAATTAAACATTCTCTGTGTCCTCTTTTTACTTATGGAAATAGTAGGTACATATTGTGTCATGTCCCTGTGCTGTCCCCACTGAATTAGGGTACACCTATTGGAATGCACAATACATACTTTTTGGTCTAATTAAAATGACAAGCAATTTTTTACCTGTGGATAAACTCAATTTTTATAAATCAAAGACTGGTCAATAATCATAGGTTTTGCTTAATGATCTTACATTTTGCATTTAAAAACTTTTGGCTTTTAAATTTGAGTAAGCTTGGAATCTGTGGGGTTTTTTGTGTTTGTTTCTTGGGTGGTTTTTTTTGGTTGGTTGGTTTTTGTTGGTGTGGTTTGGGTTTTTTTTGTGGTTTGGGTTTTTTTTTGGTTTTTGTGTTTTTTGTGTTTTTTTTTTTTTTGATAGGTCTTTAGGGTATTTTGGATGTGCTTTGTGTTTTTGGTGTTTTTTGACCCATTATGAAGTAATAATATTTTTATATAAAATGAAATTCTTCAAGTTTGGATTTGAGTAAGCATTCAGAGGAATCTGTCAACATGAATAAGGTATCTATTTCCTGATAAAACCAAATTCTCCTCCTCCAATCTGGTTGCAATCTGTTTTTTTTTTTTTTTTTTTCAGTGTTTGCACAAATAATCTTTGATTTTTATGTTCTTATCTGACTTCATTTTCCACACCTGCTATTTGTGCTTGGGCATGCACTTGGGGGGGTGCTTGGGCATGCACTTGGGGGTGCAGCCAGTCTGGATCATACATCATCTGATTGTTTTTCTGAGAGGACAGAATTCCTAAAAGTTAATGTTTGAAATTAATCCTTCCACATTTTTCCCTTTATTTGGTATTTGGCTGCTGAGACCAGTATATATGACAGTAGGTGATTTTACTGCTACTATGTTATCAAAGCTTTTCTTCACTCAGACTTGTCATATTGAATCTCTGATTGCTGGAGGATTGGTTTTCCCTCAGATTTTAACATGCTGTTGAAATAACCTCAAAGCTGGGCAGCCTTCTTGTAGGGGATTTTATAGCTGGCTAAAGAGCTGTAAACAGAAAAGATTGTCTATTAAGGAATCTAAGGGTTTGATGGATTAGTTGCTCACATTATATTGAAGAGTCAGGAAATGCTAATAAGTTGAAATATGCATCTATAAGCAAATAGAATCTGAAAATCATTTATTTGATTTTGACCCAAGTTCAGGGCTTTATTGAATCCAGGATGATTCTATGTGTTTGCAGGCTTGTCTTAGAAAAGTATACCCTACATGGCTGGATAACTGTGAAACAAAACAATTCTGCAAAGGTGCTTAAATCTGATTACTTGAGACTAATGAAATACCTATCTGCTTAGAATTACAGGATTCAATGAGTTACAGACTGTAATGAATGACTTAAATAATACAGAAGTTCAATATCCACGGAAATAATAAAAATTTTGCTTTACATCTTAACTTCACAATTTTGATTTGAAGCTTAATGCAATTTCCAGCTTCAGAAAAGATTCTGCAATTTCCTTGGCAAATTTATGAGAATATATCCAAATAACATAATTGGTTTACAAGAAATCCCTGTGTTGTTCAAAGCAAGTATTGTGGGCCCTTTCACTCAATGTATGTTTCATAAAATAAATGTTATTTTGGAGCATATATATCAAATCAAAGCAGATGGGTCTCAAAACAAAGCATATGGGTATACATATGCCTGGAATGTTCTTTAGAATGAACTTTCTATGAGCTATGTTATAGAATTGTTGAGAAATGCTCTCCTGGTGAAGTGACGGTTTTTGTCTTTTTAAATATCACCGGAAATAGAGATATTTAAAAGCAAAATTTTACTTTTAAAAAATATCAGTGAGTGCTGGTATCTTACTCGCAATGTTTTCAGAAGTACTTCTAATAAAAGGTTTCCAGTGTAAGTGTAGACAACACCATATGAATAGAACTTTTTTTGTTGTTGTTGTTCTGTTCTTAAGCTGGCTGAAATGTAGGCAGGAGAAAATGAAATATCTTCAAGAAGTAACTAAGTAATGTAAGCATTTGTTTTCACTTGTGGAATGTGTTACTATTCTGTGACTATTTTTGGCTGTTTTCCTCTTGATCTTGGAACACCTAAATGCCAACATCTCAATATGCACATACAGCAGCCTGAATAACTCATTTAACAATGAATTGAATTAGTCTTTATGTCTGAGGGAAATCTCAGGAACAGATAATTTGGCAGGGTTCTTACAGTAAACATTATTTTCCATAACTATATATATATATTTTCAATAATTGATTTTTCAGTGGAAGTAAATGCTTTCAAATTAACATATTGCTTCTCTTAGAATATGCCTGTGAATGTCTGAAATATTCCAAAAGTGGAATTTCCATTTTGCACTGTGACTGCTTTAAATAAAAGAATATTGCTATACAATTTTAAACCTTGAGAACTGAGTAATGAGTAATAGCTCCTAGACTTCTCTGTTCCCTTTTTTGTTTTATATTCCATTTCCATTAATTTCTTTCTTCATTAATCCCACAGCTTTATCCATCCTTTGCAATTTCAAGCTAGAGAAAACAAATTAAGAAAAAAAACTCCTGTTAATTGACTTTATTTGCTTTAATGCTGCTAGTCCATATTATCTGTTCTCTTAAATTGAGTTTGGGATTGCCAGCTTTAGGGGTATTACACTGCATTTTGGGATGCTGCCAGCATATCCTGAGTAAATATATTTAAATCAAAGCTAAGCTGCTTAAAATATTCATGTTATGCTCTTAGTATGGTTTAGAGGAATGTGAAACCGTTTGAGACTTACAAACCTGTTTTATGGCAAAAAATGCATTGTGCATATAGGTTAAATTGATAGTCCCTGTTAACTTTGTTTAATAGGGAATGGTTTCATAGTTTTATTAGCAATCATACATTCAGGGGCTAACTGATTTGAAATTTATGACATAATGCAGCTGCACAAGTTATAGATGTAAAGAAAAAATATTTTTAACTGAAAACAGTTTTGAGAAAAGAAATATTCTGAGTAGATAAAATAATGTGTGTTTGCTTTGAACAGTTAAATACATTTGTTTCATGCATTATATTTTTCTGAACATGTAGGAAACGTTTAGGAAACATGTATTGCAGGAAACTTTGAATATCAAATTCAATAATACATTAATTCAAAAGTCAGTGTATTTTTAAATAGTAAGACAAAAGAGAAATATCTACAAATATGATGGTAGAAGTATGGTATCTTGTGGAGAAATAGATCCTGTGAGAGAAACAAACCCAGAAATTTTAGTATTCCTGAGTCTAGTCAGCCTCACCTCAATCCCTGGAAAGATGATGCCTCGTCCTGGAGGTTATCTCCAAGCAGATGGAAAAGAAGAAGGTGATCAGGAGTAGTCAGCATTGATTCATCAGAGGCAAATCATGCGTTTCCAACCTGGTTGTCTTCTATGATGAGACAAGTGCCTGGATGGATAAGGGGAGAGCAGTGGATATTTTCTACCTGGACTTCAGCAAGGCTTTTGACATTGCTCTCATGGTATCCTCATAGGTAAACTCTGGAAGTGAATGGCAGATCCCAGAGGGTTGTGATCAGTGGCACAGGGTTTAGTTGGAGGCCTGTCACTAGTGTTGTCCCCCAAGGCACATACTGGGCCTAATATTGTTTAATTTATTCATCCATGGCTTGGACAAATGCCTCCTGATTGCTACAGAATCCAGAAAAAACAAATTCTGTTTTGAGAGTTATAAAACTGGATTTATTCTACAGTGTGCCTGTGTAGGTCTCTGTTTACCAGTCTGTCTATCCATCTCATACAGAAAAAGACAGTTGAAACTCTAAATCAAATAATATGGAGTAGAGATGTGTGGGAGAAGGTGGCTTAATACCAAGCCCTTTCCAGTTCCTAAATTACCCGTTCTTAAAATGTGCTTATAAGAAAGATGGGGATGAAATTTTTAGTAGGGTGTCTTGCAATAGAACAAAGGGTAGAGGTTTTTAACTAAAAGAGGGTTGATTTAGGTTAGATCTAAGGAAGAAGTATTTTACTGTCAGAGTGGTGAAACAGATTGCTCAGAGAGGAAGTAGATGCTCCATCCTTGGAAACATTCTAGGTCAGGTTGGATGGGGCTCTGAGCAACTTGATGTAGTTGAAGATGTCCCTGCTCACTGCAGAGAGGTTAGACTAGATAGATAGTCTTTAAAGGTCCCTTCCAACCCAAACCATGATTCTTTTCAGGGAAAACCAACTCAGGTTAGATTATCCCATCTGGGGAAGGGAGAAAGGTGGACACAGACTTACTGAGCCTAAGACTGAAAGGTGTGTATTTGCAAATAGGGATGTGTGCGCATATAGACATAACACTTTATTTTTGTTTCTCCAGTATCCTGATGCAATCTTATTTTATGTTTTTTAAATGAAATTTTGAATCTGTACTTTCACCTCTGTTTAGATGTTGCATGCATACATGCATACATACACATTATGTACATATATATGCAAATTGAAGTTCCTAGTCAGTACCTCATGATAGCTTCTACAACCCATCTGTGGAGTGTTTTGATTTCTTTCTCTCCTCCCCTTAATTTTCATCAAAATTCCTTTATTGCTGTCCTTTGAGTTCTGTGAAGCTTCTATTTATATGCATCCAAGGCTGATAGAAGATGGAGATTTTAACCATGTCCCTATAAGGAAAGTATTAAATCTGCATGTCTGCCTCCCCAAATTATGTCTCTGCAAGATTACTGTGTCATCCCATCAGCCACCTGTTAAGAACCACTAGGTTGCTGATCATGATCACCTAGTAGACTCCCTAAATTATGTAAGGATTTTAGATATGGGCTTTACCCTGAGGCTAAACTCTAAAATCCCTACGTGGGTCAAGCCCTTAGTTGTACATTGCTTCCAAAATGAATGCTCTGTTTCACTGGGTTACATTTTTCACCTCATTATACCTGTGTAATGTCATTGCAGGCATGACAGCAGCACTGCTATAAATCAAAGAAAAACTCACCTAGCATTTTTAAGGGATGTTTAATTTCATTCACATTATGTTCATCTTTAAAACTACTTTTCAGATATAATCTTTAATTCCCTCTCTGGGTTACTGCATAGAAATATTAAACAGTGTATATGGCTGATGTAGCCTACACTGATGGCATCTAAAAACTAGATAAATTACTACTTCTAATGAATGATATGTGTGTATATATATGCATATATGTATTTAATGTACAGCTTAGTATTTCTCTCTTGTTCAGCTAGTTTCTAGTAAACACTATTTCACTGATAGGGTGAAAAGAATCCACTTGCTCTGGATTTCTGGAATAGATACATTGTAAAGGCATATACAGCCACTACTTTTGTTTGTGCAGAAGTATTCTTGGAGGGTAGGATACATGCGCCTTGTGTTAAGCCCGCTGTACTGTCAATACTCTTCTTTCTGTATGTGTGTTCAGAACATCATCCTTAAAAGTAAACCAATGGAACATAGAGAGCCACAAAGTCCTCCTAGTAAATATTTCCTTATTGTTCCCTCTATTTGGAATAAACCCTTGCATTTTCACTTTCTGCTGTAGTTATTTTTTTCTGCCAGGAAAAGGAAGAATTCTTCCAAAGTGAGCGTGTTTTGAAGCAAATATCATTTAACAAAAGGAAATTAATCTCCTTTTAAAATTTCTGGTGAATGTAATGGAATTGAAATAAGACATAGCAAAACCACATGATGGCTGTGTGACCAGCTGTCACTAATTCTGCTTTCACATAAGGAAGCAGGTCTTCTGACTTCAGTGAAAGCTCAGTGTCTGAAAGACATCTTACAGAGCTCTGAGTGGCCCTGAACTGCTTCCTGAACAAACACAAAACTGAGATGTGAGATCCCTGAATCTCATATGTATGACAAAAAAAGTGAAAATCTTTGAAAACATTTGATTCCTATCTTTACATACATACACTTACAAGTCATGAAAAGGCATTGAAAAAAAAGTCATAGTTGTTCGTCTTCCAATAGTTTGTTCAGATTCAATATGTAGTTTTAGCCACATTTTTTTTCACAGAGGTCTGGGCCTCTTAAATTTTGATAATCAGTTTGAGCAGCCAGATAAATATGAGACACTTCCAGAAACAAATCAAAATTCACATGGTTGTAAGATGCCTGCTGAGGCAATTGGCAGCATTTCCAGTACTGACTCTTGACCAGCTTGCCTGGAGATGCTTTGAAACTCAAACCTACTACAAAGAAAATGGTACTTCTCTGTTAAATAGCTGACCTGATCTTTGTATTTGAATAGCCCTGTGAAGATTTCTAACAGCATTTAAAAGGTGAACTTATTATTTTATATTTTCCTTCCATTATTTTGTGTATCTTTATATCTTGAATGTATATAATTTTCTTCCAGTGTAAGTGATGGCAAGACAATGAGTCATGTTCTGTGTGGGTAGAACATATTGTCCTTTAGAAACTTAACAGTAACTTAAGCACTGCAACAAAGGGTTTTTTTGTTGTTTGTTTGTTTGTTTGGGTTTTTTACCACTGTAATAGCTGTGAGACGCAAACTAAACTGGTAAATGTTTTCAATTAAATAGAAAGTTTTAGGTCCCAAGTATACATGTAAGAAATTCAAAAAGGTCTCAAATTGTTTTAATTTCAAATATTTATGAGAAAAATAGAAATACTGACCAGATCTTTCCAGTGTGTCCAGATCTTGTGACAGGTTAAATAATAACCCTTATCAATATTTGACTGTTATTTCAATACCTAAATTTTGGGAATGGCATTCTAAAAAGGAAAACAATATCCTGGGTTAGGTACTCAGGATCTATGTTGGGCATATAGGGAAAGGAAGCCACAAAAACTGACATGGAACAGTGAATAGTCAAAAATTAGCAGATAAATGGGGAATGACTCATGTCCTGGAATTGGATGTTGTTCATAGCTAAGAAGAGGTGGCTTTATATCTCAGGAACTATTTTTACAATTGCCTGTAAAACTGGCTTTAAAAAAAACCAAACCTTACAAACAGTTTTATCACATTTTATTTGAAAGACTAGTAGAGAAAATGTCCATTTTAAAATAGAATTATCAAGTAGCTAATTCATTCCTACAGGATGTTGTAATTCTGGGGCCAATTTTTGCTATGTATGATGGGGATTTAACACACATCTGTTACAAACCTACTGCTGATGCTGTTTCAGCTTTTGTATTATAATGTATTGAGGCAGATGCCGTAAGAAGGAAAAGGACTTTCTAGCTTAGCAGTTAACAGACTTGCTTGCAAGAGTTCTCTTCTAGACATAAAATAACTTTTTTTATCCCTTGACTGTTAAAGGCATAATAATCCTTCTGGCAAAAGACTGAGCCCCATGACTCCTCCTAATCTGTTGAGTTTTATACTGCTCTTTCTTCCTCTGCTGGTCTTTTGAATCCTGAATGCTTTAATGTACAACAGAAATGCTTCAACAGAAGCAGGGATTAAAGGCATTCACCAACTCTATGACCTTTGAATTTTCAATAATTTGATGGTTAATAAAATCAGATTCAGGATTAAAGCATAGATTTAAATTCTTGCAAGATTGAGGCAGGTGCGGGTATTGAGCCCTGCAAAAAGTTAGGGAAGCCATCTCTTCCTGTGGCTGTTGTGGTATTTTGTGTGAAGCCAAATCCAATAGGCATGCTCGAACACCAGCTATCAGATTAAGCACTGCAGGCAAAGCAGAAGGAGGAACAGCTCATCTATTTATGCACCCCAGCAGGTCTAAGCCTGACTTGAGTACAGAACTCTCTTGCTACTGTTGAGCCTTAAGTGCTTCCAGGCATGCACAGAATCAGAACCTTTGGCAGGTTGGAAAGGTTAAAATAAGAAACAGGCTTTACTGGCTTTAGGTGTTAAAGGATTAGTTGATAGAATTAGATGGAAACTGAGTGGGGTGAAAAACTAGAATTGAGGCTTTTGGACTTGGGGTATGGTAAATTACTAGACCTATATATTAGAAGGAAATATA
Source organism: Hylia prasina (assembly GCA_013397195.1). Taxonomy (NCBI): domain Eukaryota; kingdom Metazoa; phylum Chordata; class Aves; order Passeriformes; family Sylviidae; genus Hylia; species Hylia prasina. The sequence goes on from VYXD01015998.1 coordinate 440,469, forward strand.
AAAGTGAGCGTGTTGTTTTTACTGAACTAAAGAAAACAAAATAAAGGTAACAAATTTCAGATGGTTTTATGGTAAACTTCATAATTTCTTTGTTATAATAACAGTGGTTGGGCATTTTTTTCAACCTAATTTATGAAGCTGATATATGCTTTGACACTGCTGTAATCAGCAGAGTCAATGATAACCACAAAGCCTTACATATGCAGTGTTCCCACAAGGTGTTCAATATCTTAATATTAGCAACAACCATACTCACCAATATAATTGAATCGTAGAATGGCTTGTTGGAAGGGATCTTAAAGGTCATCTGCTTCCAACTCCACTGCTGCGGGCATGGCCACATTTCATTAGACCATGTTATTCAAAACCATGCCCAACCTGGCTTTGAACACTGGCAGGGGTGGGGCATCCACAACTCCTTTGGGCAACTTGTTCCAGTCCCTCACAGTCAAGAATTTCTTCCTAATATCTAATCTAAACCTGCTCTCTTTCAGCCTAAAGCCATTCCCTGTTGTGCTATCACTACATGCCCTTGTTAAAAAGTCCCTCTCTGCCTTTCTTAAAAGCCCCTTTTAGGTACTGGAAGGTTGCTGTAAAGTCTGCCAGAAGCTTTTTGTCCAGTCTGAACTAGCCCAGTTTTCTCAGCCTGTCTCCACAGAGGAGGGGCTCCAGCCCTCTGACCATCTTCTTGGCTCTCCTCTGAATTCCAACAGGTTGATGCTCTCTTACCTTAGAACTCCATGGCTTTCAGTCCGTGTCTGGGCCCATTCTTTTGATTGCCTAGAGGTTCTGGATACTTACTAACAGGTTTTCAGTTGCTGGGATGAACCTGGTTTACAAAATATTACAGAAATAAACCATGTAAGAATTAGCTGCTAAAATATCAGAAGGGAAAAAGCCCTCAAACCAAATTTAGAGGTGACAATTATAATTAGCTTTGATAATGAAATCACACATAAAAGCATAAAGCAATGAAGGCATAATTGTTTTTTTCTTAGGTGAAGGTCTAAAAATTTATGTGTAACATAAAAGATCCTATATTGCTATTATTTAAGGGTCTTGTTGCACTAAAGATTGTCAAAATAAGAGATCAGTGTCACATAGCCTGAATAGATGTTTGAAATGAGGTTATATGGATGACTGCAGTATATGACAGCTTCTCTGAAATTATGTATTGTATGTCTAGACAGAATGCAAGTTTGCATCTTGCCTATGTTTTTGATATTCTGAAGATTATTTTGTGGAGCAGTGCAGTTCATTCCAGGTATGTAGTAAAATGTGAATACAAAGTGATACTGACAGTAAGCTAAAAACCTTCTTTCACTGGAAAAACAAACATCCCAGAATTATCTCTTCTGGGAAAGGATTTCAAAGCTGGTTAAATAATAGATGTATGTGAAACTGAGTGTTTTCATTGAGGTGACTAGTACAATAACAGCAAAAATCTGTATCTATGCAACACTCAACAAATCACAAAATATTAATTTCTTTATTTACATTCTTAAGTAAGTAATAAATCTTCTGTTAACCAAGTTAACTTCCTATGTGAGGTAAATCAATCTTCTGTACCTTAAAAATTGTAAATATAATAAGAAAATGTCATTTGATGAATATGAATAACATAGGAAAAAGTATATACTTTTCCAAAATGTAAACTCATAATAAAAAAGTTTAAGCATAAACTTTTCTCTAATGGTTAGGACCTTTTTTTTCTGATTTGTTGAAAGATTTCTTCAAAGCTTTCTACTCTTTGGAGCAGTTAGAGATTTTTTTTTAAAAAAATCTGTAATAGTATTGTTTAATTATGTGCAGAAACAATTCTTACACAGAAATGAAATACAGGTAATTAAAAAATTAGAAATACATTATAATAATGACTGTTTCATTTATCATGTTTTACAATGCTCAGAACAACCTTATAAGCAATTTCAAGAGTTAGAAAAAAATCAACATCCTAAATCCTCCTTCACTTTAGAAGTGTAACACTGCATGATGTGCATGTATGATGTAATTAGTTGAGCTTTTTGATTTAGAACCAGTTTTGAAGATTGATTATGCAGGAAATACTGCAGTGGTGTGATTTTGGTTGAGTTGCTCCCTATTATATATGGACGTGGTAAGAGACATGTTATAAAACAAAGAAAGTAATTTCCAGGAATTCTAATTATAAAATGCATTATTTTCTCATAGAAAATAACTAGTAGAAATGTATTACCAGTAATGAAAAAAGCAGAGACCAGCAGATTTCTTTACCAGCAGGACAGGATTTTCTGCAATACTTTCTTTTAGAAGTGTCAGGAACTTCCCATGGACCAACATTTCAGCTGAAGATTAAATAAGAGAACCAGCGTTCTCAATTTTAAAAGGCAACTTTTGGTAAAGTAAGACCATTGGCTAGGAGTAGTCAACTGGAATAAGAGCCTTCCTGGAATGAGGTAGCATAACTATAAAATGCTAGTTGTCCAAGGTCAAGATGAATTAGACCTTGCAATGAAAATGAACATGAAAAGTTTGCTTAGGTTTATAAATAACAAGAATAAAATATAAAGTAAAAAATACTCACCCAAACAAAACGTGATGTGAACTGTTTTCTAGTAAATATGAGCTGAAGAGTATATAATCTGGGAGATCTAAAACCTAAATGCTTTCTTTAGTGTTTGAGTAAGGTTTATGATGGTCATTGTACAGGGTACAACACGAAGCAAAAAACAAACAAACAAACAAGCAAACCACCTTATACAGAAAGCTTGAAAATGAAAATTACCACAAACGGAAAACAAAATTGAAGCCCTTTAATAATTTCATATTAAGGATTTAGATAGTCTTTCTATGTATTGAAAACAGAACAATAGTAGGAAATTATAGGTCACTACTAGATGTACAATCTCTGATGGCTCGTACTAAATTGCCAAATAAGTTTATGAAGGAAAGGAAAACCTCAAAAAGAGATTTAAACAGCAAATGTGAATTATTAACATATTTTATGATCTGTAGATTTTTTTTTGCTGGATCTATCCAAGAAACTTATTTTTGTTAGAGAAAGTAGGTTAAGTATATCTAATCTTTCTAACTTGCAAAGTGATTTGACAAGATGTTACATGGGAAATGCCATCATTAGACTAGAAATGGTGACCATTATCCTGGGATGATGTTAAGAAACTGATTGAAGAGGCAGTTATGTGGACTATGCTGATGGGCAAGAGTAAGGTTAGCATTGGTGCATCTCAAATTACACTTTGACAACAGCTCTTAAACTTTCTAATTAACAATATCATCTAGAAAAAGAGAACTGTGAGGGTGAAATCTGCATAAAGCAAGGACTATCCTGATGACAGGATAGTAGAAATAAGATGAAATTTGAAAGATGTAGCTTGCATATGCTTAAGGGCGTGAATATGTGTGTAAAAGAAATAATGAGATACAGGAAGGGAATGCCAGAGTATAAGGAATGGACTTGGAAAGAGATAGGCTACTATGGTCACCCATATTCAGTAAAGATGGACAGAAACTGAAAAAGCAGTGCAAAGAAAAGGAAATTGGAATGGTCAGTGAACCACAACTTGCCTTAAATTAGGAAACTAAGATAGTCTTATCAATGCAAAATATTATTGAGGAAAAATAAAACTATGATCTCCCCATAAACCACAAAGTTAAATTTTTGGAAGTCTGTTATCAAACTTAAAGGACATAGGAGATAACATAGGAGCACAGTTGATCTCAGAATGTCATGAGTCCATTTCAGGGTTTCTTGATGCACCTTCCATAGAAACAGTGGAGTAAAACGTGAAATTATATTTAAGGCAGAGCCAAATAAAAATAGCCAGTATATCTGTGACAAGTTTCTTGTGTTTGATGAAAAAGGTTTCAGAGATCCCCTCCAGTCCTCTGTTTCTTTGTATTTGAAGGGAATTTATTGTTACCATAGTAACGGATGTGGAGGCTGAATTGCTTTATTATTCCTAAACGCAGTCTTAGCTGGCATGGGCAGTGAAAGAATTAATTTTACTTTGTTAATTTTTTTTCTAACCCTGAGTGGCACTTTGAAAGTTAAATGGAAATGCTGTGGATTTGTACTGCATGGCTAATTCTCCAACATTGTCTTGGCCTTTTGGGTGCTTGTGTTTGATCAATAGCTTTAACTTTTGGGCCACTGATATCACTTGTAGATCAAAACCAAAAATAACTTTCTACGTGGTCTGTCAATGTATAATTTTATGGAGACCAATGAATATCAGGTTTTGAAACTGAAAAAGAAAATTTTCATGGCATTTAATGTAGTTTTCTAGCTCTGAAGAGTAACGTAGCAAACATGTATTTTCATTATTAAAAAAAAGTATTGTAAAAAAAGTTACAATGTCATTAAAAAATGATTTTATCATTCTACCCTTAATACTCTATTATTGTATTACAATGTAATAGAAGTGCCTAATGATTTTATTTTTGGTGATGTGAAAGTAAGATGAGCACCTGTGATTTGAATTTGCGTTTGATCTTTGAACAACAGCATGTCATCTCCCCTTCACGAATCTTCACTTCTCACAGTTCAGGTATTTTTAATTTTTTTTTTCCAAGAAATGGACTAATAATGGATACTTTAGCTGGATATTTAAGATACATCTCTCAAACTCTGGGAAAAAAGTACCTGGACACCTGTTGGTCTGGGACTCTGTTGACAAATTTGTATTCCACTGATGCCATAAATAACTTCATAAATTTTTACAGCACTGGACTATAACTTGTTTCAAGAGCAGGGAGAAACTGCAGACACAGTGCATATGCAAAGCTAAAAATAAAGAAAATTGTTATAATAATATCTGCCATAGAAACCTAGTTATTCTGTACCAATATGGTGCACTCCAAATTACAGAACGTATATCTTTATATGTTTTTCTGTTGTTTAATGTTTTGTTCAGAATTAAATGATATGACTATTATGCCATTCTGTATGGGAGACAAGTAAGGGGACACTAATCTAAAAACAAAAGACAACCCTCCCTCCCTCCTTTGCCTGCTTCAATTTCTTAGTGAGACTACTCAAGTTTGACTGTATTTTTACTCTCTTTAGATAATGAATAGCCCCTTCCTCTTCATTAACTTGAATGAAAAGGCTGTATTGTAATACAAAAGATTAATGTTTCATTTAAAATAGAAGTTTTTTATTGAGGATAGATTTAGTCTTTATGATTCCTTTAGGAATAATTTTAATATAATTTCTGAAAATGTTACTATTGGTTGGATAGTGACTGATTTAACTGGAATCTAAGCAAAGAAAGGAGGAACAGGGTGAAGGTGGTCAAAATACACTGGGCTAAGAAAATACTGTATGCATTTTTTCCTTTTATAGTGGGGTTACAGTACCAGAAATTTGCCTGAAAAAGTGAGTTTTCTTCAAAACTTTCTACTCTTTGGAACAGCTATAGATTTTTTTTTATTATTTTTTTTTTTTTAATCAGGAATAGTATTTTCTAATTATGTGCAGAAACAACTGGCCTTTATTCAGAAGGCTGGAGAAATATATATTGTACTTTGAATCTAGGAGAAGAATTACTCTTAGAAAAGAAGGGATGAATGTTCCTTCTTACCTTTTACTTACACATTTCTGTGACATTGAATGTGACCAGATTTTCTTACCGGGATTTTGTAAATGTGAACTCTCAAATGTGTAAATTGAATCCATATGAAAGGGAAGAAAAAGTCCTTGTAGTTTAGTTTGGCTTCCTGCTTTATATTCATTAAGGATGTAATATGTAGCTAAAAGAAGTTTTGAATGAGGTTTTTCTAATTCTTTCCTCACCTTCAAAATACTCATAGAAATGAAATCTTTTCATCCCATAGCTCTTTTACTTAAGTACCCAATAACACTCCAGCTACTGCTTTAGAGTGCACAAATAATTGTGAGATAACCTATGTTATGACCTATGTTGAACCTTCAGCTCATATCCACTAGAAGACTGACCTATTTTGGGAAGTGGAACAACACAAAATAAAGAAATAGCAGCAGAGTTTTTCTGCTTTTCAGATGCTTTTGGCCAAAAGAATAGGATTGTACAGCTGAAAAACAATGTATGCTTCAAGATAAGGAGATGTAAGAAGGTTAGGTAGGTGTATCAGCGCATCAATCAGCTACTTAGTCCACTCAGAGAGGGAACAAGGGTTTCTCCTGTGCTATTCTATGTATTTAAATGGGCTATCTAGGATGCCTTCAGATAAGATTCCATTCAAATTGGTGGGGTGAATTTGGGCCAAAATCACAGCACAATTTTTGCATTTACTCAACTATTGGAGTTTTGTAGAGCTTTGTTTCCCTAAATTACAGCCAGAGGTTTTGTCTGCTCCAATCCATAGATGAGAAAAACTAAAAACAAAATCACTCAACTATAAATCTTTGAAGAATGCAAACTTGAAATCAGCTTGTATCTTCCTTAATATTGTTATTTTATTTTGTTATTCTTGGATTTTTTTTTAAGTAACTATAAAAACACTGTTGCTTTTTTGTTTTCAACTTTATTCCAGTGTTCTAAATTTACACCATTTATTGGAAAATAGTGTGCAAAACATGAGTTTTCAAGCCACATGGAAAACTGCAGAAAATACAGTGCCTTTCTGTGAGATGACTCCTTAAGTCTTCCTCAGTCCAACATTTTCTTCTGTGGCTTTTACAATCTTTCTCTTGATCTAGAATTTAAAAATCAGTAGACAATTTGGCTTAGCCCAGCTTTCATTTGCTTAGTTAACACTGCAAAATAAATATTTTATAAAATAAAAATATTTAAGTTAATAAAAATTCTGCTCTTCATTTCAAATTTAGCTTTGCAGCATTGCCAATAATCTCTTCAGAAAATGCACATTCAACAGGCACCCAGAAAGTCAGAATTGACAGTATTTGAATCTTTTCTCATCGGTATTCATCTACCTGGTCACAGCTTCTTAAGTTAAATCAGTCCCCAGGATTACTATTGGCATTCTAACACTGCTAATGTGAATATAGCTGTTATTTAATAAAAACCCTGAATGACTTGCTGGGAATGTCATGTGAGAAAATGTGTGTACTGAATTCCATTCCTGATCAGTCATAATTAATATCAATTTAACATCTCTATGTATCCATCAGTATTTGCATAACCACAGACAAGTTCTGAGGGAAGAAGTGCAAGACAAGAGTAGTATATGTATACTATCAATCCACCAACAGGAAAGGAATTAAAAGCAATTGGATTTTTGACAGTTTCTCAGACAGTGCAGAGATGCAACCTGTGGAGTAAGGTGTACTTAAGCTTCTTGTATCTGTTTTTAACAAACCCCAATTAATTGTCCTTAGCCAAAAGCCACATAGTACTAAATGTATCCATGTCATCAAGAAATCAACATCCATTTTAAATCTTGAATTAAACACTATGTCTACGCTGAGTAGTGAGAAAGAGAAATGTGAATGAAGAACAGCACAAGATGAAAGTCAATAAAACACTTGCTTTGTTTCGTATAGCAAAACTTATTTATTAATTTTGGGCCTTAAACATATTTTTGTCTGGCTTGTAAATCTGCCAGATGCTACACACATTAGTAAGAAAGTGTATATTTGAAGCAGAATTAGAGCCTTTGTCATAAAAAGAAGCAAAATCAGATGCCCTTGAAGTCACACAGACAGCAAGGTTTTAAAAAAATGGCTGCTGCAAAGGGAAAAAGCATTTTCAGTACAAACATTTTCAAAGCAAAATTCAAATAATTACAGTGTGTGATGAACAGGAAAGGACTGGGCAGACTGGGACTACCTGTTCTTGCCTCAGGCTCTCAAGAGCCATGGGGAAAACCTGCCATACCTACGGTTGCTCCTTGAGCTGTGAAGACAGAGGTGGCAAAACAGAAAAATCAACAAGAAGAAAGATAACAGAGTTTAATCAGTGGATATTTTTTTTTACACATGAAAGTCTGATAAATATTTATTTATAGAAATAAAATAAGTAAAATATCTCACTTCTGTTCACAAATCTTAATGTTTCTGTGGCCCAAAAGTTAATATGTAATTTAACATATTATTTGCACTTTAGACTTTGTAATCTCAATGTTCTATTGGTAGAACTGCCAGAAGTCTTTCATCTCCAATACTTAAGTAATAAGAAATATCTGGAGAAAGGATAACCAACCAACAAAGCTGAGGCTTGAAGAGGGGAGCAAATTGTGGTGGTAGAATTGTGATTTACCTAAAAGCTCCCAATTGTTTTAAATGATTTAAAAAATTCTCTTTTAATTATTTTCTACTTAAGATCACAAGAATTGAGGAAAAGTATGAAATCCTAAGTCCATTTCTCCTTAGAAATCTCCTGATTTGTTTTCACCTTTTCCCAAATATAATTGTCCTTAATTCTTGTTGTGTCAGGAGTCACTGAAGATGATTAATAAAGACCATGGTTAATCAAGATGCAATTCTGCTTGAAATGAAAGAATGCACAAGATCAAAGCATTGCACATCATAGAACCTTATACCTCAGCTGATATGGTCTCTTGGTCTTCCATCTTCAGAAGTAATTATGAAACACAAGACACTAACAACGCAGGTGGCCCATGGTAACAAAGTCCAGCACAGAGCATTTGCCATGGTTTGCTATGCAGAGGAACAAAATGATGGTTGTCAGCTCTTAACAAATGCTTATGGTACTGCATTAGGTGAGAAAAAGTCTAGACATATCTCTCCTCTTGGTTCATTATTGCCTAAGATGTAGGTGAAATGCCTTTAATTATTATTATTATTATTATTACTACTACTACTACTACTACTACTGCTACTACTTTATTGTCTGGCTGTAAGCTAAGAAGAAGATAAAATTATATCCTTGTTCTGGAAACAGCCATTAGACCCTCACAGACAGGTATTTTTATGCAGACTGTGTCCTAATCGTTTCAACAGGAGTCTGATTAGATCTGTTTATTTGCTAGAGAAAAACTAGTCAGCCTTTCAGAGAATAAACTTCTGCAAACTTTAAGTATTCAAAAGGAAGATACCCCCATGGCTGGTCATTATTTTAATCTATGTATTGCAATTCACAGCCAATTATACATTTATATTACATGAGAATTAAGATGAGAATAATGAAAGTGGAACTTCAGAGGAGTGAAAACCCAGTAGATGGAGACCAGCAATATGAAATATATGATGATTTGTGCCTCCAAAAGAGAGAAGTAATTTTAGATACTGATTCAAGTTTGAGGTATTTTTCTTTTCTTCATTTCAGTAAAGGCAAAAAATATTTTTATCATATCCCTTTCCAGATAGCTGATGGATGACGGAGAGCTTTTTGTCAGTATAGCTTTTTATTTTCTACTAAATGAGGAAAGTCAGCTCCCATCTACTGGTTAAAATTGCTGGGTGCTCAAAACAAAATAAATATATAAAATGTTATCTTCTTTGGAGCCAGCATTCAGGCCTCATGTGAAATGTATCTCAAGTCCCTCAAAATTGCCAGTGAAAATGTGATACAAGCTTTGTTGTTATATGAGTAAAATAAAGCAGCTATCGCTTGTCCAGTATTGTTTTTCTTCTGTGTGGGTATATATTTACTACCCTGGTACATGAAAAATGTTGAGGATTCTCTTTCAAACCTCTGCCACATCTGTTGCTTTTGCATTGAGGGGGAAGTGTCCACTTTATCATCAAGTTCAAAGGATTTTGTGGAGTATGGATTTGTGGCTTCTTGACCATGTAGGCCTCGAAGTCATCAGTCTGAGGCATGGACAAATCAGTCACTATTCTATTGTGAAAAAGATATTTATTTTCATAAGACTTTCACTTGAGACTGAAGTGGTTTCAAGCTCTCTCGACTAGGTTTCCCAGAATATCCCAAGTTGGACCAAGCAGGTAACAATGAGCAGAGAATGCAGAACACTCTGGCAAGGAGCAAGGCAGAGGGATGGTTTTGGCTCCATTTAGATCCTGGCCTCTCTTTCAGGTGCTTGCATATTATTTTCTTGCTAGATGTCATTGTGTATGTTAGCAAGAAAAAGGCAGGTCCTCTGCAGAGTACACAAATTGAGTCTATTAGATGTCCATGATGCAAGATGTATTGAGTGCAGATCAAATTCTAGAAGTGTTTCTGCTGGGTGTATTATACAACTGGTAAAATAAGTCTATTCAAGTGTACCTCAAGCTGGTGACAAATCAGATATAGTGACTTAAATGTTCTTGAAGTCTTGCTTGAAGTCTTGCTAACTGTTATCAATGGAGAGAGTGCTCCAGCCTTGGACTCCTGACTGAACAGATTGAGAAAGTAATTTAATACTCTGGGGTAAACACAGCTGTATTTCCTAGGGTTTTTAATGCACCTATATGTTTCTTTATGTCATTAGAAACTATCAGTGAGCAGTTGAAAGATTATGAGAGTCTGGTGGAATTTCCAGCACTCTGTTTTGTGGGTTTTGGTTAAGAAGTATTTTCCGTGTTTAGTCCTCTGGTTTCTAAGCATTTTTCAGCCTGCAACTTGCGCTGCCTCCATATAAAATCTTTCAAAAAAACCCCGAAAACCCAAACAAAAAAAACCCAGTCCAGAAGGCACTGTTCAGAACTGCTCATAGCATGGTCTACTCGTTTTACAAGCAGACACAGTGTGATGTCTGGGAAAAAAAAGAAGACATGTTTATCTCTAGTGAGATATTGGAATAGGGATTTCTCTTCCTTTAAATAAGGCATTTCACAGGGGATTTTTTTTGATTAATTAACACAGATAAAATGCTTTTGCATAAATTATTTAGCAATTAAGAGGAAACTGTTACAATATGGAGTCATCCTGGCCTAACTGTTATTTATGTGGCTCTTTACAAAAGGATACATTGGCAGATATAAAATACAATGAATTTAGGATGGTTTGTGTACTGCTTAATCACCTGACTCCATTCTGTTAATGCATTTTCACTTTGCTTTCAATTTTTTAATATATATTACTGCTTCATTAGATAATCTATTTACTTAAGTGGACAGAAGTTTAGTAAACTGACTTTTTAGTCAATTTCTCACTGCTTGTTTAATCTTGTATTCTATGCCTTCTACACATATCTTAATATGCACCTACTTCTTTCTCTTTAGTTCTTGTGCTTCTTCACTTTCTCTATTCCAATTTGTTTTCAGAATGTTGTTATCACTGTTTCCTGATTCTTCAATATTTAATGCTCTACTATTTTATTCATTTCACAGACTTTCTAGTCTAGAGAAAACAAACCATGGCTTTATGACTTCCTTGTATTTATAATAATTCATTATATTTCTGTATAGTTATTCCTTATACTTTATCACTTTATCTGTTAGAGAAATTCTACACTCAGTGGCATCCTGGACATGATACAAGCTGTAATAATAATAGTTATTTATTTATGTGTGAAACAATAGCAGCTACCAGCCAGGGCTTGAACTTCTGCAGTTGAATTCCAAATTGAATCCTGAATATGTGAAATCCACTGTGGAAAAATCTTCCTAGAAATGCCCATATTTTGATAATGTTACTTGACATGCAAGATTTTTTAGAGGGGCTGCTAATCTTTCTAATGCATGAGGAGGAATAACTGATTCTCAGATACACCAAACAAAATCTGTTCATTTCTATGGTGTTCTTATGAAGTCACTCATGAGAACACCATAGTAACACAGGAGATTAGACATACAACCCTAAGTTTCAGTGGGCTCAGTGTGTTTTCCTTTAATTTCCTTAAATACCTATTGGCTGTGCAACTTGACACAAGATAAAATTCAGCTTGTGAAATTTGCCCAATCACATGTTGCATGTGACTCCACTGCTTTTAATACTGTCTGAGGGTATAAGAGAGACTAGAGTTTTGGCATGTGCAGTAGATGTATTGATATTATCTCCTTTGCACTCAAGTTCTTGCTTTGGGTATGAAGTGATGATACTTTTAGCCTCAGGTCACACACGTGTAGTTTGTTACGCCTTCATGAGGATTCCCTTTGAGACCCGGCTTGGTGCAGCCCCTGGCCAGGCAGGGCAGGGATGTGATTAACTGGGAGCAGTGTAACCCTTTCTCTCTTCTCTGTCTTGTTATCAAAACAAATACATTATTTTACTGGCTTCTTGGTCCTAAAAACGCGTAATTTCCCCTTCCCCCTCCCTCTTCATGCTTTAAAAATCCTATTTCTCTGTAAACTTCAATCCACTGTGGAAGAGACTTCTAAAGCATCTAGCATATAAACTCAATCTCTTTTATTCTATCATTTTAGTTTTTGTTACCTTGCATCCAGCATGAGAATCTAGACAGAGCTTTGAAACCATCTTCAGGAAACTGTATTTTCTTCTGCTTTTCCTTAACATGAAGTAGCTGAAATGCATTCTATTCTAAAAAAATCCTATTCCAGAAGTTAGCACTTATTTTTAAACTTAAAATTAAAACTTAAATCTAAAATATAATATAATTCAAAAAGTAGAAAGAAGAAATTTAAAATAAAATTAAAAAAACCCCTTAAAATTGGTGATTGTATAGGGTAAGGATTACTGTTCTAAATGTAGGTATTGATTCAAAAGAACTGTATATATATATGTTAGAGAAAATGAATGAGAAATCTGTTAAGGAAACATCATCATGTTTCTACATCCCCAATTAAGCAAAGGGTACGGTAGTCACCATAAACTACAAAGTGAAGCAGTGACAATGTGATGATATGCTTCTGTTAAATATCCAACAGAAATCACAATATGTCATGTATGTCACTTAAAGACAAGGGGATCAATATTTCTTTGTAAATTCCTTCTGAAATCAGTACCAAGTGTTTCATTGCCTTTTGAAGTCGTGTGAAATGTGAGGATTTTACTGAATTTTTTAAAGAACCCTTTGTTCTGCAGAATGACAGTTATGTCTTCTATATAGAAATCACTGACATTTTGTAATTAATCTTGCTAAAATATGTGGGAATGTATTTGGCATATTAAATTTGTAAATTCAGAATCCATTAAAATTTCTGCTATACATAAAGGAAAAGTAAGTCTATGAGTTCTGCTTTTAGCCATCAACCAAGAAATTATGAAAATTAGTCTTTAGGTTATGGTGATTTATTTATAAGTATAAAAGAAAGTAAATATCATAAAAACAGGTATTAAATTTAACAAGAAGGTAATGATATCATTTTCCATGAAAAAAATTATAATTATAAAGTTATAATTTTAATTTATTTGGGCACATATCATTTGAAAATTGAGATGTGATTCTCCATAACTTTGTATGTTGTGTTGATATTTTAATGGTTGGAAGTTATTTAGGATAATCAGACCAACTGGGTCTGTAAGGCACAGAGAATGAAGCTCATATGTTTATTTTTTGTCTTTGTAGACAATCAAAACAAGTTCTACAAGATGTAAATCTTCCTTAATCAGCTCGACATTTTTCATTGTATCATTAGGGAAAATATCTGAGTTCACTGATTGCAAAGCATCTTGAGAATATGATGAATTTACTATTTCCCAGCAGGTGTTCTACAGTGATGTTTATAAATAAAAATAATGAATACTATGCTGCATAGGTAATATGGGAGTCGCATAAGTTTAAAACAAAAAAACCCCACCCTTGGGTGAGCAAAAAACTAGTAATTCCTATGGAAAATGCTATAACACCTTCAGGAAAGAGGTATGGAGATGGAACCTGTAGTGGCAGATTCTAAATGGATAGTGACAAAGTAATAATAGACAACAAACACATAGAAGAATCAAGATTCTTTAATTTATTTCTGAATTATATTTTTCCTTTTACTAAAATGAAGGGTGGAAGGAAAATGAATATTGCAAATTCAGGAACATGCAAAATTGGATAATTAGTTTGATTTCCTGCTGGGTCAGGCAGCAGTTGAGAACTTGGGAGGGAAGTTTTACAGGAAAAACAGGATTAACCCACAGAGTCTGGAAGGGCTTTATTGAAATAATGGTTTGTTGATACTGGTAACAGACACAAGTCTGTGCTAACCTTTCATTTATTTTCACAGATGGCATACTCTTATGGACTTGTTCTTGGTAGCTCATATATTCTGTCAGAAAATATCACTGTCATATCCCTGAAACTTCTGCTCATTAGGATATTTTTTCCCCTCCTAGCCTCCTGGCAAAACCCATGAATTTGAGGGAATCCTGATATGAAGGCTGAAGTTGAACACTAGGACTGACACTAGTGTATACATTAAAAATAATTCAAGGGTTCTTTGTAAAGAGAACTAGGTAGGACTATTCACCTGAAAACAACAGGATTTTTAAAAAGAATGTATATTTTATGTCTTTCTACTTCACTTTATATAACTCAGGTCTTCTGCATTTAAGATGCAACAGTACATCAGTTCAAAATTCATGAAGTTAGATTTTTAAAAATTACATACTTCAGTGTATGAATGGGGACAGATTTCTATTTTGGGTTTCTTTTTAAAAAGCACAATATGTAATTATAATTGGTTGATTGACAGCGCTTCAGATGGTGATTTAAAAATGTTATACATTTTGTTCTATCACCCTTTTCCAGAGTTACATGGCCGCTAATTTTAAAGAAAGATAAAGTTTGTGAAATGTTATGTTTTAGGGACTTGAATAGTTAAAAACCATATTCATGTGTATTTCCATTAAAACTTGAATATTAGCCTTATAAGTATGATGACTAATGCAGAAAAGTCTGACATATAATGTTGACCAGTACAAGTGATCTGATCAGGATGTATTTATGCAGGTTATTCCTAGGAAATTTTTATTTATTTTGAGTGAGAAATAGATTTTCATCCTGTGGGCTGTTGAATGTTTCTGTCTGTGTAGAGAACATAGAGATTTTGACCCATTATATAGGATGGAATAATTAAGAACTGACACGTAAAACTTAAAGTCAGTTTTACTCCACTGAAACAAATTTTGGAAATCCTGTTTTAGAGAGGATAGCTATATAATTTATGGCATAATTCACACTAATTTATGCAAACTTCATGCAAACTTCATGTGGACCACCACTGCTTAGCTGTGTAATTTTTCCACTCTGTTAAAGATTATAATTCTGTGATTAATAAAGTGTTCTTCTATTTATTTCATGTTGCTGAGAATTTGTCTCCTGATATTGATCTTGAGGAATTGTTTTGTATTAACATGGTTTCTTTCTTTGCATTTCAGTAGTTCTCAGTTATTTTGTTGTTGGGGATTTTTTTTACTTCTATCCAAAGAGACAAACTTATAAAACTCATGCCAAGTGTTGTAATATTTCGAAACCTAGTTTGACATGTACAGATGAAGTAACGTAGACTGTTTCTGCGGATTGTTTTTACTGCCCTTGCAACACTTCTAAAACAGCTCAGCCTCTCTTTGCTATTATTAGTTCCAAGTGTACACTTTGTTCTAGTGACATTTTTAAAGGACCTTTTGTGCCCTTAGGTATGTTAGACATAATATTTATCAGCTTAGTTCTGGAGAAAAGCACTTAGGTCCTTTAGCTTCAGGAGAGCAAGTTTGGTGATCAATCACTGGAGTGCAAAACAGTACCACTGTAACATATTCAACTATTTTGCTTTGCCTTACAAAGTCTAAACTAAAACTGTAGCTGTAGCTGTCAGTATTTGAACTAGGAAATAATTCTATTGCTCTACCTTTAGCTCCCCTCCTTAACCTGTCAATTTGGATTTGCTTACTGTTATCTGAAGATCTGTCTCTGGAATATTTACGTGGTACTGTTTGCTTACAGCAGTCTTTAAGTCTCTGACCTCTTTAAGGGTTACCTTAAAAAAATGGAAAGACTTCCTAAGATGATATTTCTGCTGTTAAAACAGCCCCCTGGTTTAAGCATACTGGGATTTGCCTGACTGAATTTCAGAGTAATTAAAGCCTTTCCTCATTCTGTCTCATTGACCTTTGCTCCTTTCATTCTAGAATTTCTTCATTCAAGCCACTGCCATTGTAGCCTCTCACAAACTGATGAACAGGAGTGAGTGGCAATGTGCATAAAGAAGATACTAGGAATGCAGAGTTGTCTTTTACTTGTGTGCAGATCATGTGCTTTGTGAGAAAATGATAGTCTCATATCCAGGGTCTAGAAAAATGCCATCTAAGCAAGGACAACTTCCTTGAATCCTTGACTGGAAAAGATATCTTTAAAAAAAAAAAATTATCAAGCTACTGAATTCCAACCAACAACTTTTGTGTTATGGGAGTAAGGCCTTGGAAATTTCAAATATATAGGAATGTTATGATCATTGACAAGAATGTAAATAAAAAATATTTCTGTGAAAATAGATGGAATATCATTGGTATAAAAAAATTAGTGGAAGGAAGTTTAGGTTAAGACATCTGCAAATATGAAGGCAGCTGTAACACAATTCCTTTCAGTTTATGTCTTGCTTTCCTTTCTTTTTCATGCTGAGTATTGAGTGCATGATATTTGAAAGGAACAGGGTTACATCTGTTTTCCCTCACTGCTTTCTCATCTAATTTTGACACTGAAGGACCAGCATAGAAGACCTTCTGGTTGCAGGGAATGTTATGACTTATTCCTATTTTCTCATATAGAATAGACGCTTGTCAGAATATGCTTTTATTTGTATATTAGGGAATTTGGAAGAGAAGAAAGCTGAACTAAAGGAACATATTTGTATGCTATTTCTCACAGGATTTGTATGTAATCTCTCTACACATGAGAGTTCATGGGACACTTATACAGTTGGGTAATGCAATACAAATATCTCAAGATAAGCTACAGCAAATTTCTTCCCCAAACTAGTCTTGACTTCCTTTCAGCATAATTCCTTTGTTTCCTTTTAGTCTGACATTAAAACCTACCTATTTTTGCTTGATTATCAGCAGCTAACTCAGCTTTGTTCTGTAAATCAACAAAACATGACCAGTGTTTTGGAAATTCTTCATACTTGTGGCAAGGTGTTGGTGAGCAGGGCTGGGCTCTGGGACAGGGTCTTGCCATATACTGAACACAGCTGGTTTCAGGCAGTTCCCCAGCAGACCCACCACATGACACAGCTGGGTCCATCTGCAAAGTCAGGCATGTCCACTTAATCCTGACATATCAGAGAAGGAGGAAGGGAGGAGGTGCTCCAGGTGTAATAGATATTATCCTGCCAGCCATGGAGAGGATGTCTGTGGAATAGGTACTCCTTGCATCCTGTGGAGAGGGCCATGACAAAAATAGGTGACATTCCCTGGAGGAACTGTGGCCTGTGGAGGGCTCACATGGGAGCAGTTTTATCTTCTCTGCAGCCTGCTGAGAAGACTAATGGTGGAGCAGGGGAAAAGTGAGAGGTGGAAGGAGGGGCAGAGAGGAGCTGCAGAGTACTGACCACAGGCCTGTCTCCCTGTGCTGCTGTGGGTGTGGACTAAAGGAAGGACAGGTGGGAAAGGAGTGAAGCTGAACTTGGGAAAAGGGGGATGAGAGAGTTGGAGAAAATGCCAATTTGATATGTGTTTTTTTGTTTCTCACCATTCAACTTGTTTAATTATCCATAAATTAATTTTCCCCAAGATGAGTTTGTTTTGTCCATGATCTTAATTGGTCAATTAACATCTCTCTGTATCTCAACCCATGAAATTTTGCACGTTATCTTCTTCTCCCCTGCTGAGGAAGGGGAGTAAGAAGAGTGGCTGGGTGAGCACTTGACAGCTGGCCAGGTTCAACTTAACAAAAAACTATAGTGAAACTTCTCTGTAACTCCTATGTCCTTAAATAACAGTTTGATAGCACAGTGGTATTACTTGGTATTACATATTCATGCAAAGGAAGATTTAAATTATGTGCTTAATAATTAAAACTGTACATTGAGATAAAACGGTGACATCATCAGTGGACAAGGGTTTCTTTGCCTGGTGCAGTCGATTTTTGAGAACTTTGTACCATTATGGGGTGGCAGAAAGATGATGCATTAATAAGATCCAAGAAAGGGTATTACATTTTCTTAAAGAAGCACTGAAACTGTAAAATGTGTGCATACCATGTCAGTAGTCCCACTAATTACAAAGTTCCTGTCTTTCATTTTTTTTTCTAAAAAAACCAAACAGCTGTCAGGCTGTATAAAATTTAGCAGTTACAAAATCTTAGAATCATTAAATATGCTGAGTTGAAAGGATCATCGAATCCAATTCCTGGCCCTGCACAGGACCACCCCAAGAGTTACACCATGTTCCTGAGAACATTATCCAAATGCTTCTTGTTGAACTCTGTCAGGCTTGGTGTTGTGACCACTTCCCTGGGGATCCTGTTCTAGTGCTCAACCCCTCTCTGGGTGAAAAACCTTTTCCTAATAGCCAACCTAAATCTCCCCTCAGTTTCATGCCGTTTCCTTCAGTCCTGTCACTGATTAGTGCTGCCAATTGCAAATGTAGCCTTCCCCGTTTCAGCCTGCACAAAAAATTAACCGATTTATTATGTGGCTTGCAGGTCTAGGAGGACTGACCCTTACATTGCTCTGTAATGTGAGATTTTCTCTGAGACATTGAGAAGTAGAAAAGACTTCTGGAAATAAAGCTTTATCTGCCTTCATTATTTCTAATGACTGATAGCAAGGCATCCTAAAGGTGACACATGTTTAATCTAGGTGTACTGTAACCAAGAAATCCAATATTATCTTTGAAAGGCAGCGTTACTGCATTCCCCATAGTTAAATAAACTTGGAAGACTCTTCACAATGAGCAATTTCCTTTAAAAACAAAGGAATTTTAAGGAAAAATGTGCTTAAGGATCTCATTCAGACTATAATGCATTCCAACAGCTAATATGTGAAATATTAATATTTTTGACAAAGAGTTAGCTAAGTGACTATTTTATTGTTCAAGTCTATTTCCTTTTTTGTCTCAGTTTTTTCTTAGCTACAAGTAGTATTTTAAAACTGGCTTTTAGGGGTCAAACTTTTTATTTTTCTCCTTTGTTTATTTATATACTTTCTTACTGCTAAAAAAAGCCCTAGAAGTGTGTCTTTCAATGTTTTGGGTTTTTTTCCTGTGTACTCCTGACCTTGCCTTCTTGTCATGCCAACTTGATGCCTGAGAAACACTTGTCTGAGACTAGGTGGTGCACTTGGCAACAAACCCAAAATATCAAAACACATACTGAAGAAGTTCTATTTTTACTTATTTTTAAGGTTACCTGCAGTTTCATGCTGGGGAAAAATTCCCATCACTAGGTCTCTCTGAGCTCACTGATGACTAATATATGCAGCTCTTTCAGAGAGTGAGTATGTTCTGTCCTGGTGTAGAGGTGCCAAAGGTGGAAACTCATTGAGCAACACAGAGTAAACTGCAAACAGCTGACTTTGACTCTAATCTCTGATTTCTCTAAGTAACCCAAACTTGTCTCTTGTAGTTTCAGTGAGGTTATTTCCCATTTTTTTTATAAACCTACAGCTATTTCAAGCAAGGTGGGGAAGAAGGATGTGCATTTTTATAAAAGGAAAAAGAAGAGAAGAATTGCACAACAGACATAAGACTAGTAAAAGAAGGCACAAAAGGTTTGAGATAAACTGGAGGCTGAATTTTAAACATTGTGAGGGGAGGATACAATTGACTTCAGTTCAAACTGGTGAATGACTGGAAAAGTGAAGTATCTGACTGCTGCATGAGACTGTATCCTTTGTAGTGTGGCAAGGTGATAGAATGACCATTTTTTATTCTTCTACTAATCACATATATCAGATGGGTCTCCTTTTAAAGCAAAATGTGGATTTTATATTTCCCAGTATGCAAGAATATTCGTATAACATCTACACTTCTGAATGAAGTGTAAATCTTAAACAAATCAAACTATTACACAAGCTTTCCCTAAAAGAATTGAGATGAATGTCATGTGAGAGAGATTGCACTATAATGTGTTACTAAATAATGTTTTTTTAATAATTCAGCCACCTATAGTCAGGTATTTAGGTACTGCAGTAATGAAACAGATACGAGTGGAGCAGATTTTTCACTCTTGGAAGTGAAACCTTTCCTAAATAATGTGTCTGTGTATAAAAATAATAATAAAATTATCATATAGAAGGAAAATCCCTTGGGTGAGTTTGTTCAGCGTTGCTCTCTACCTTCCCCTTCTGCTGTTTTATTTGTTTTCCCTGAAGGAATGTTCATCTCATCTTCACTGACATTTTAAAATCAGGTGGTGACTTTTAGTTTTCTATCCAGCCTGAGTTCCTTCAATGCCCTCAAGAGTGCTCTTGACTTCCTCATCAAACAGTGGATGCCTCAGTCCCACCTAGAGGTCACAGCCATGACAGAGTTACTGCAAAAATAAACATTAGTATGTTTGTAATATTTTTTTCTCTCACAAACTAATAAGCAGCTGAAACCAACATTGGCAATCTATCTGATTTTAAAGGGAATGGGCAAAAGGATTCAAGTTCCTAGTGTGACTTTTATTCCTTCTGTTCTTCCTAGCATGTTAAGAGAGAGAAATATGTTATCTTTCTTCTTTGAGAAGGTCGTGTACTCACAGTCAATGGATGGAAAACACTGTTATGATTTGCTTGCAAAATTAGATTCACAATATCAGTTTCAAGTTTTGGAAATTTAAATCTATAAATAAATAAGGGACTATTTTTAAAAATAGTTAAAATTTACTGTTAATATTTCTCATTTTTAGGAATCCTATTTATATTTCCATGATATATTTTAAGATATTAAGCAAGTCTAGAGAGTACTATTAAGAAAAATTTTCAGAAGACCTAAGACACATTATTAATTATTGCCTTTCTTCCTTGGGATCAGTTAATTGGTGTTGTAATTCAGTCAGAATTCCTAAAGTCATTCAGTTCAGATTCAGTCAGAAACCCTAAAATGAAATTGGATATTTCATGGAAAGTCATGCTTCTCCTAGTCTTGCTTCTTGATTAGTGCCTGTCCTTAGAGATACACAAAGTAATTTGTGTTGGAAAGGATCTCTGCAGGTTGTTTTATCTAATCTCCATCTCAAAGCAGGGCAAACTTTAGGCAGGTGGATTGGTGCCTGTCCATTTGACAGGTTTTTTTTAACTAGAATCTACTGAGGATTTCAATGCTTGTCCTGTCACTCTGCACCTCCAAGAGCACCCCTTCTGTTATATATTTTTTTAATCTTTCCTTTATACTTTCTTAGTGGTTAGAGACAGTGGTAAGATCATTATCCACAAGATCAAATTTACCAATAACTCTACAATGCAGATATCAAACATACACTTTCAAAAATTTGTACTTTTACATAATCTTTATTGAGATATTAAATCTGCCTTGACAGGTACCAACAGTTGTCCTCTTCATCTGATAGTTTTTAACTATGATTTATGGTTCATGTAGTCATTTCAATGTCACTGTTACTAAGTGTTTGGCTTTTATGATATGAATTAGCTGCAAACAACCCTCAGCAGCAACCCCTAGAAATCTTAAAATAAACATGCTTTCAATGACTACTGATAAAATGGAAAATTGGATATATTTGTAAGGGACTATCCTGTTAGTAATCTACTGTGTTGGCATAATGTGCATTTTTCCATATGGTGAGGCAGGACTCTTCCAATCATTATATACTCTCATTCAAATTCTGCCTGCTGCAGGAAATTAGCACTGTTCACACTTGTTTAGGCTTAATAAAAATCATTTTTCCTAAAGCACGGGGATAAGGTCACCATCTGCCACATGAAAATGCCAATTTCAAATGAGCAGCAGTCAAAAGAGAGTGGCTTTCATTTTTAGACACTCTCAGAAGGAACTTAATAGGAGAAATTGTAATTGATTCTGACATCTATCAGATTACAGGATAATGTTAAGGTATCAGAATTTCAGTTTTGCAGATGTGTATTTTTTTCTTATAGTTTTATGAGTGTTTCATAGACCACTTTCATATTTTCAGTTCTGTTCACATTTGGAAATATCTGACCATACATAATAGGCATTTGGAAACCCTTCCCTAAGCATGAAGGCAATAGAGCATTTTCATACCTAAGTTCAGTGATTCAGCACTCATATCTGCTTTAATTTTTGGCAGTTATTTTAGATGATCTAATCCATATGAGTATACACTGAAATATTTTGATAAAAAAGTCTGTTACAAATTTATAATCTCTATAAAAACCTTTTAATTATAGCAAATTGAAAAATATCTGTATACATCCTAACATTTTTCTACCAAAGTAGATTACAAAACCCTACAGTATCTATGACTTACAAAGAACATTTACACTTATTTATTCAGAGTGCGTGTGCTAAATAAACACATAATTAATGACTATAGAATGAACAACTGAATATGGCCTTTTCATGACCAGAGTGTTCATACTTTAATAAAGGAGATTAAAAAATGCAACTCCATCTAAGGAGTTGAAGAGCTCTCTTACTTAAATTTGGAAGCATCTGCTTTTCAAAATTATAATCAGAGTTTTGTAGTATTTCCAAACAGGAAAACAAAATTTACATTTGGTTATTTTTTAAAATCTCCTTAGTTTGCACTGGTAATGGTAAGGTTGTTTGAATTGAAAATACCACATAAATATATTCAATCACTAGTTCTGTAATCATTTGTTGTGTATTGATTTTTTTTTTTTTTTAAATCATACAGTTATCTTCTCATTTTGGGAAAATCAAGTAATCCAGGAATTAAAAATACTATTATCATCGACTAGTTTCTGCTTTCTCAAAGCCCACAATTCATAAAGGTACAAGCTGAGGACACAGTCAGGCTGGTGATTGGCAACCTGGGGACAGCAGAAGGGATGAAAGTCACACTTAGCAGTGACAAAAACACATTGTGGATGGAAGAAAATTGTGACAGATTGTTTCCACCTCACTTATTACAGAATTCTAGACTTGTGTTTAGTCATACCATGTATCCTAACATCAGCTCGAAAATAAAGGGTGATTTACTATTTGGTCAATGAGAACCGACACCACTTCTTAAATTGCTTCCCTCAGCCACTGACGTTTTTGGCTGTAATCAGAATTTCAATGCTGACCTCTAACTATTTCCAAAAAATTATACTGATAGGTTTATGAGCTGGATGTTTGCTTTGCTCTTGCAGCAGTTTTTGGATCGGGTGACTGTAAGCATAAGTTGCCCTTTATCTCAAATGTGAGAAGCTAATTTCTTTATTGATGGCTCTGATGTTACAGCTGCTGTAAAGCCAACTTCATTTGCTGCAGCTCTATGTTCAGCAAAATATTCCAGATGACCTCATGGTTTAATTCTGGGTGCTACATTTTTCTAATTTTTATTATACTTATTATTTAAAATACTTTACACCTCAAAAATCAATTCTGACAAGTGAAAAAAAATTAAATATATAACTGTGAGCAGTTTCCAAGCAAGTACGCTTCTGTCACTCTTTATAGCCTGTCTGTTACTAACAGAATCTTTTGTCAGCTGTGGTTTTGACTCATACTGTTTCTTAATACTGTAACATTTCTTTCCTTATTCTTCCTTTTTTTTTTCTTTTTCTTTCTTTTTTTTTTTCTTTTTTTTTTTTTCTTTCTGAGATGCTTTTAGAGGTGCTAAGGCTCTATTTTCATACTGTTCACTTCCTCCTTTAATTATATGGTGAATAAAAACCCCATCAGAGATAATCAAGGGAAAAGCATGTGTTCATTTTTTTAAAGCTTTCTTCATACTTAGGAGAGTACTTTTAAATTTGTGGCAAGATTTAATTAATAAAGAGGAGCATGGATGAATGCTATTCTTCCCTTACATCTGACTCTGCAAGCACTACCTGGTATATAGCTGGGCTGGGTCTGAAATTAGTCATGCACATACAATCTGGTGGCAATGCTATGTACCTGGTGACAGGTTGTGTGCAAAAAAAGACAGATGGGATTTCTAGCTATCTCATACTTTGTGCATGCCAGTATGGGTGGACTGAAGCACCATAAAATGTAGATAAACTGTGCTGTCAAAAGAAACACAGTGTAGAGGGATACTTCTGGTCCTTGCTCTGAAGACAGAAAAAAAAAGGTATAAAACTACCATAAAAAATTACTTCATAATGAGCAACACCTAAATAAAAAAAAAAATGTTATGGCATGTTAATATAGAAAACAGTGTAAAAACAAGCCTAGTGTACTTGCCAATTAAATATTAAGGATACTAATATACTTGTTTATATTGTTAACATTTTTTTTTTGCCCTTAACACACTTTTGTGGCACTTTTGAAGCTAAAATGAAACTTCAGTCACCCATAGAAGCAACAGTGAGTCGCCTGCAGTAGAAGCAACAGTTAATGGGGGTTGCATTTTTACATTTTTACATAAGTCCAGCAAAATTTATCAGCAAAGCAGACTAATAGTGAAGTCCAGCATTGCTCTAAGAAAGCGTGGTAAATCAAACTTTGTACCTGGCTTGTGTGCATGCTGTAGTCAGCAACAACCCCTGGCTGGGGGCACACAGTCCCACTGCTCACAGGAACAACAAAAGCAACCTCCTACAATGCAATGAAATCCTTCCCCAGTTTAGCATGATTCCAGTAGCAGGCTGCAGATGCAATTTAGTCTCTGCTCGTATTCGCGTTTCCTCCAACTGTGCCAAGGGTGGCCACAGCCATATCTGAATGACAGTGTTATGTGCTAGGAGATGAAGTAGTATATTGTTTCATTTTGTTCAGCTGTGGCTGAAGTCATTCCAATTTAGTTCTAGTTCAAGTTCAACAACATTTCAAAATAGCAACTTCTTCTTTCATTAATAAATAATTAAAATTATGGCTTGAAGCAACTTCTGTTTAGGAAAATAATGGATTTGCTTCAGCTGCCTGGTTGTGCATTTAAGTGGGAGCTACAATGTATTTTTCAACAAGGGGTATGGGTAAACTTATTAAGGATAAGCCCTTTTCAGCCCATCTTTCCTGACCCTACATGCATATGAACTGAAATAAACTAGAGCAAAGTTTCACCTAAAAAAAGATATATTAACATTTGTACAGCACTGCTTGTGCTTCTGCTATAAAAAAAGGCTCCAAAAATGGTGTAGTTCTATATTTAGGGCCTTTCACTTCTATAACAAATATATTCATTTTATAGATAATTATTTTAACTGCTAATCCTACCCATCCAATTTAAGGTCTGAGAAGCTGTGTTTTTCCCTTGTGCTGTCATAAGTGAAAAAAGGTTTTGAATGTCAAATTAAGATTTTGTTTGTGTCCTCACCTTCTTCAGTAACACAGCTTTACTGTCTGGAATATATTTATGTGCGTATAGCTGCTGAGTGTAATCTCAAACCTCATCCTTTTTAGGGGTGTATGGGGCTAGCAGAAGTCTGCTTGTTTGTTCCAGTTAAATGAACAGATATATCTGAAATCATGAAAGGGACTGATTTAGAAAGTAAGAAAGAGTCAATGTATGCAACTAATTTTTAAAAAGACTAATTGTTCTCTAATTAGCACAATAAGTTAATATTATCGTAGCTTTTCCAATAACCCCCACCCCCCACCCCCAAAAAGGAGAAAAGTCTGTTTCTCAGTTTCTTAAAAGGAACACAATAAATACAAGGAATATATAAAATAATATAAAAGGAATACAAGAGACAGAAAGGAGACAGTGATCTAATACAGAGATAATGCATCCATGTAATTGTGAATATGAAGTTATGGTGGCCATACTTAATATATTTCTGGTTACAGCTTCTGCAGTTTGCTGATCATATGTCCATCCATTAACATTACTTTAACAATGTCCTTCCTTAACAGTGCATTTCCTTTCAAAGTCTCCCTAAAACATGATTTCTTTTCATGGCAGAAGCTCTTTCCCTGTATCTCACAACCATTAAAAGTGTGAAGAGACGGACTTTCATGATGCAAATGTCTGTCCTTTGAGTTCTTTGTCCTGCTACTTTCTTTCTTCTCAGATCTTGGAATGAGTTGAGAAACCTGCATCCTTCAGGTAAAGGCCAAAGAAATACATTTTGCCTCTTTTAATGGGAGTATGTCTTCCATGACATACGCTGTAAATGACGACAGGGTTTAATTTGTTGGGAAAATGTTCATGGTTACTTTCATGTTATTGCACTGATTTACCAACCTGGCATTTAGGCATATGAGCCATGTGGGCTCATAGGTCTATATGAGCCCTGGTTATGAATTTCTGACAGGGATCTAGAAAGCAGTAATAGTTTAAAGAGACCAACCCTGAGCCACTTCTGAACAATATTTTTGCTGTCAGAGATCTGCTTTCATAGCCATTAGACTTAAATGAAAATTATCTCTATTTTTTCTTTCTTATAACTTTGAAGTTATTAAAATTCCCACTTGACAGGAAGATATACTACTGTCTGCTTTTAAAATCCACATATTTACCTCTTCCCAGCAGAGTCGTATGATACTCAAATGTGAACATATGCGGTTACAGTATTTTTGTCTCTGCAGCTTTGTGTGAAATATTGTAGTAGAAAATGCTAGTACAAATTCAATACTATATTCTAAGGAAATATTATGAACTCTTGGATGGAGTTTTGAAGCTGCATAATTCTTCTAAAACAGCTCTTCAACACCACTGCTCCTGGGTGTAAAACACAGTTCAGACTTGCAGGGTGCAAGTCAAAAATCAAGTGTGGGTTACATGCTTGGTGCTTAAGAGATCACGTTAAAGAAAATACTCATAAATGTAAATATGTTACAATGAAAAAATTTCTATATTTTCTACTAAGTGATCTATGATTTAGAAAGGCACAGAGTTCTTCTGAAACTAATTAAAATGGAAAGTTAAGAATGCATTTTCTTCAAGTATGATCTTCTTTCTCTGACCTCAATTTCTGACCTTGATGTATAATAATAGTAAAAAGAAAAAGATATATAAATATTAATAAATGTTTCACTCTTAAGAGAAATGATTTTCTGAAATTTAGAAGATATATGTTTGCAAGGAATTGAACTCAACATAGGCTTAGAACGTAGCATATAATCAGACATTGAAGAAACTTGTTCCTTGAAAGAGAACCTAATTTCAGATAGGTCAAGGCATTCCTCCTTAGAAGTAGAATATGACTATACTTAATAAGCCTTTTCTGCAGCTAAATGAAGATTTTTACAAGAAATTCTCCTTATGTTGTTGTTGCTCTACAAAGGAACCTTAAAACACAAAACTACACTTTTCTCCACTTTAATATTTTCTTCATATTTCCAGAGCAGTTGAACAAAGCATTTAGTTTAAGTGAAAAAAAATTGACTTAAAATATAAGAATATGACAGTGTCCAAGGAAGCACAACCACAGCTCTGTTTCACAAAAAACCAAACAAGTCTCTGTCTTCTCCTACTAAAACAATACAGCTTTGATCTGAAAATGAATAACTTTCAATTTTTTGTATTATATAGTAGAGGTGCATCACTGTTGTCTTGTTGGTTTCACACCAAAGATATCACCAGTGTTGGCTTTTAGACTCTGTTTTAGTAGTAGGACAATTTTATGTCTTTTCTTGCTGCTACCTTTCCTTCATTTCTTTCAGATTTATTGCAGCAATTGAAATGAGGAACACCCACAATCTCCATGTTAGCAGTACATGTTTAGTTCCAAAATATCACACTGTTCATGAAAGATGAATTATTCAGTGCACCGTTTAATAGTGAGAGGTCTGTAGATTGTTTGTATTTTAATTAAGGATAACCTAAATTCAGAATCAGTCCCTAAAAATTGAGGATGGTATTCTGGGTTTCCATTACTTTAGTATGTGATAGTCAATTAATTTCAGACTATATATCTGTAGGGGTAGTTTTAAGGAGGATTTTTTGAGAATTTGTTTCAAAGTGCCAGTCTATGCCTTCCTATCAATCTTTGCATTGCACAGAGGAGTTACAATGCTGAAACTTATTAATTTACTTTTATATTCATTAGAGTCTGCAAAATGTTAAAGAACCTTTTGGATTTTTTTAGTTTTGTTAGCTCATACAGAAAGAAAAAACTGATTTGGCAATGTTAAGATAAAAGTCTGACAGATGAAACAGAGAAAGAGCAAAAGGACTGAGTGTTTTGTTATTCTGGGGAATTGTGATGTTAAATGTAGGTGCCAAAACAGTTTTTCCTGGGCCTTGACTAGAGCAGAAGGATGAGGATTCTGGTGGGAACAGGATGAGGATTGTTTTGAATTTTAAAACAATTTTTAACCTTGGGGGGAAATGGCAATGAAAAGAACTCTTTTAATTCTCAAAGGATAAAAGACGGATTCAGGTTATTCCCTTTTAGGAAAAATCTAGAAACTGATGTCAGAATTTAAGTAATTCTTTAATTAATGTTTGATGATGGAAGTATTTTTTTGTGGAATAAAAGAAAGATTTTGCATATATCTATAGAGTGAACAGCATAATTTCACTTCCTTTCAAGACAGTTTATATCTAAGAAAGTCTGTGTGACAGATTTTTCTTAATTAGGAAAGATATACTTTACTATAGTTTCAAGAGCTCTAAATCAACTCAAATTTAAATTTCAAAGTGGCTTCACCTTTCTCATATTATTCTGATTGCTGATAACCCTAATGACTTTCATATGATACCAAATGGCAGGTATCAAAGGAATACCAAGTAAGTTTGTTGATGACAAAATTGGGAGGAGCTGTTGACTCCCCTGAGGCCAGAGACCTCAAGAAACTAGAGAGATGGACAGTCACCAACAACACAAAGTTTTACAAGGCCATGTGCAGGATTCTGCACCTGGGATGGGACAGCCCTAGTTGTGTGTATGTATAGACCGGGAATGAGGGGCTGAAGAGTGGAGCTGTGGAAAGAGGCCTGGGAGTCCTGGTCAGTGGCAAGTTGAATGAGCCAGCAGTGCCCTGGCAGCCAGGAGGGCCAAGCCTGTCCTGGGGGGCATCAGGTGCAGCATCACCAGCCAGGCAAGGGAGGGGATTGTCCTGCTCTGCTCTGCAGAGGCCTTGAGTCCTGTGTGCAGTTTTGGCCATTGCAACATAAAAGAGTCATTAAGTTATTAGAGTGTCCAAATGAGGGTCATGAGGATGGTTAAAGGTCTGGAGAAGAAGCTGTATGAGGAGTGACTCAGGTCCCTTGTTCTGTTCAGCCTGGGGAAAAGGAGAGTTAAGGGACACCTCATTGTGGTTTTCAACATCCTCATGGGTGGAAGCGAAGGGGCAGACACTGATCTCTTCATTCTCATAACCAGTGACAGGACTCAAAAAAATGGCATACAGCTGAGTCAAGGGAAGTTTAGGCTGGATATCAGGAAAAGGTTTTTCACCCAGAAGGTGGTTGAGTACTGGAACAGACTCCCCATGGAAGTGATCCCAGCACCAAGCCTGACCGAGTTCAAGAAACATTTGGACAGTGCTCTCAGGCACTTGGTAGAATTCTTGAGGTGTCCTGCATAGGGCCAGGACTTGAACTTGATGATCCTGATGGTCCCTTCCAACTCAGACTGGATTTCACAGAATTGCAGATAATATGCTATCTGTGAACACTTAAATCATGCATGCTTCATTAGCTAGCCTGCAAACTTCTTTATTTTCTTCTCTAAGGCAAAGGAATGTTCCTTTTCTGTTGCTTTGTCCATTTCTTCTTTCTGTAATTTTTTTAATGGCACAGCTCCATCTCTCATTGGAATTCAACAAAGGTTTTTCAAGAATAAAAGGTGAGCAGCTTTTTCTGGGAATCAGGTAGGTTTTGCTAAAGTGTAAAATTGGAACTTTTGGATGAAAGAATGAGTCTATGATAATTGATATAAAACAGTTTGATGAGTGGGGAACTGAATGGTTGGTAAAATAAGAAACAAGAAATGTTATAAATTTAGTTGTCTCTCAATTTTGAAAGAGTGAAACACACTGCTTATGAGAGTGGTATTTTAATCAGTAGACTATATTTTCTGATTTTGAAGCAAAATTATCTTTAAAATATTAGTGTTGTTTTTATGGGTCAGGCAAAAAAAAAAAAAAAGAGCCTTCAGTCTAGTTAAGAAAAGGAGCTTGTAATAGATACTCTCCAGGTACTAGAACTTAAGCCTGAGGTTAGGCCAGTTGATTAGAACACGGTGCAAGTAATGCCCAGGGTGTGGGTTAGATCCCTGTGTGTGCCAGATGATCCTTGTCGGTCCTTTCTAACTCAGAATATTCTGTGAGTATAATATACAGATATAAGATAGACTTTAGCAAGAATGTTGTGAGGAACATTGTTAAAGGCCTTATAGAAGTCTAACTAGATGACATATAGTTGTTCTTGTGTCCACTCATGTGGTTATTCCATTGTAAAATGCCACTAGATTAGTCAGATAGTGATTATTTTTTCAAGCCACACAGTTACCTGCAACACAGGACTTCATTTCATAGCTAGCAATGAAGAAATATTTTTCCACTATGCCAGACAACTATATAAATACAAGGAAATTGCTCAGTGCTATGCCTGCTTTGTAGCATGCTTTTGAAGTTGGGAGAATTTGGCCCAGTGGGCAGCTGGTGTTCTGTATTTTAAGGGAAGGCAATCACTTAGTATTTACTTGCTATCTCTAGGTCATGTGTGATTATCCTTTTTGGTGGCTTAGTAGCCTGATGCTGATGGGTGACTTCTGCCTCCTGTTACCAACATTATGAACCTCCCCTCACCCTTGTTGCCTCTCCTGGCCCTTGTCTGTCCCTGCTTCCAGTGAGTCAATGCAGCTTGCCAAACCAGCAGTTTTAGGGTTCTTTTTCTGTGGTTGCTTTTCTGCTCATGAATGAATTAAATGAGCTCACTGAAGAATTAAACAAGTGCCAGAAACAAGACTTTGGAAGTCTGGATAAAAAGGCTGGGTAAGACACATAGGGAGGAGGAGGAATACAGCTGCCCTTGGCAGCAGCCAATTATTAACTCTTAACTCACTTTATGCATTTGTGCCCACCATCTCCCAGAAAATCTAGAGCACACTCAGGTGCTCAGATTTCAGTACAGTGGGTGACTACAGTACCTAAATAAGATTCACCCGTGAGACGTTATGACTTAACGAGAGAAAAATTTATTATGTATTTCTTCTGGCTTTTTTACCTGACATATTTTTTTGTGTGTTTCTGTCATTAAGAGATGTAGTTTAAAGTACTATTCTCTCACCATGCATAATATTTGGCACTCTATGACATAATTTAGATTATGGTCTGGATTATTTTACCAGTGTTCAGAGGGGACTAGTTTAGGTTGCAACCATGTGAGTAAAGGACTGTACAATGTGTATGAACTTTTTCATGGGATCATGTTGACTAACTTAGGTGAGAAATATATTTCTTACTCTTGTTTGTTTTGTAGAGTGATCTCACTGCCTTCACTGTTCTTGACTCTTCAAAGTTTTTGCTTTTTTATTGTTTTATTCTTTATACCTTATACTACAAGGAGACCACCTAATCGTCAAATCTTGGAATTGTTTATGTGCTGAATTTTAGAAACCTTTGCATGTTTACTGTTCAGTCCAGAGCTTTATGGAATTGCCTCATAAAACCCAAATGAATTGATACTTGGAGAAATAGCTTCTAATTTATTCTGCTGAACACAGTAAAATCTTTTGCAAAGAAAAAATTTCTGATATCTGTGACCTAATAATGCAGGAGAATGTGGTAACTCCACTAAAGCCTAAAACCCCACAGCATTAATAATTAAATAAATATATGTTACATCAAGCCTCTGATATTAAAATCTGGTGCATTGGACAAGACAGTGCCTTTTAAATTTTTTTTTCATTTAATGCAATTAGATCTACAAATCCAACCAGGACCTTTGCAGCATTGGTCTGGATAATCATGCAATTAGAAATTATGTCTGTTTATAACATAATGAAAAAGGAAGCTTAAGACAGGAATCCCTATGGGCTGGGTGAGACCCACTACTGTGAATCAGTGGAATCATACAGTGTGGGCTCGCACTGCTGATCTCATTTCTGTTTGTAACTTTTGAGTTATATCTCAACTAATGAAAAACAACTGATATGAATGAAGAACAAGATGCACAGTTCTGAGCTGAAATGAATCTGATATCTCAGAAACCATGCAGATGGTTTCAACAGCCCCAAAAATAGGTATTAGGAGAGTATACTATAAACACATCTGGAAGCTTTTCTGTACCATCAAGAAATTGGGAGCTTGCAATTTTTAATGATAAACCACATTTTTCTTATAGCCTCATGTGACTACAGAACCTCATTTGGAAAAACAATTCAGATATTAAAATCATGAGAAAAATAGTTACTTGGACCTGGGTATTATTTCAGATGTAACAGTTACAACCAGTATTCAATCATTTTGATCTACTGTCATTTTGCTCCAGGTTCCTAGGAAGATCCTATAGGGATCTTGGCTAGATCTGGGGAAAAATTTTGTGCAGGAAGCAGAACCACCTGGGTCACTGAGGACTTTCCAGCCCTACCAGTGCAGCCATGCTAAGAGGAGAAATTAAATGTCTCTGTCCACATTAGTTCAAAATGCAATAACTAACAGACAAGAAAAACACATCTATCTTGCTTATGCCTGCCTTTGTGCAGGGATTTGAGGTTGCTATATCTCCCAAAGCTGTTCAAACTGCTCAAGTGTTTGGCTGTGTCTTGGTCTGACACACTTTGTGACCAGAAGAAATTTTGTCAGTTGCAGCCAACCTGCAGTTCTGTAGTATTCCTTCATTGTCTCTTGCCTTATGCCAGGCCTTTTCTTTGTAAAATATGCTAGCTTCCTTCATGCTAAAGATGTTTAGTAAACCAAAGATGTTAATACTAATTACTTTAAGCAAAATGTGTTGCTTTCATTCTCTGTCATTAAATCTGGTGTGTTCTACCCCATGCAACAACTGTTATTCCAAGTAGCTTTCCGGAACTGCCACAAACAGTTGTTGTGATGCACCATATGCTCTGGATGTAATTTTTTTTTTTTTTGACAGAATTGTGTTAGTGAGTGACATCATCTAAGCACAGGACAGAAGCCAGCTAATTTTTAGTGTGTCTGGCAAGGATGTTTCCAATGACCCTCGTCATGTCAGTCACCTGCCTTGTAATGTTTCTCCCTTCTGTAAAGTTGGTATATTAATGTTGTCCTCAGATCATGTGTAGGAGACCTAATTAATCAACTACTATATCAATAATTCAGCAGATACACTTGTCTACATAGTGTATTTGAAGTTAAGTGGCATTTTATTAGTAAAAAAAAATCACTGAGTAGGGAATATATTAGAGAAGCTAGATGGAGTATATAGATATATATCATGTTCATATCCACTGTGCAAAACTGAAATATTGAGATGGCAGTAAAAGAAAATGTAATGGGATGCTTTTTTATATATATATAAAAGCATATACATATGCTTTTTTATCTTCACAGGGCAGAAACAGAGGGGTGAGATGTTGCAAGTCCTGTTTTGAAACCACCATATTATCAGCCTGCTACTGCTTAAATACGAAGTATACAAATACCATGAGAAAAATGACACTAAGGACTACTTGTTTGACTAAAACTGACAAAGCTATTTTGCAGAACCTTTAAAGCTTTTAGTACAATCGTAATTTGACTTGCACTTAAAGATCATCTCTGTTAGTCTAGTGACATTTTCCAGTCCCTTAGGTTACAATTTAAGATGGGTTTCATTTAGCTCACAAAAGGTACACAACTGTGTAACCTATTTAGTTACAGTAAGCAAGTAAAACTTACCCTGTTTTATTAATTTTTAAGCACAGTACATAATTCAGCAATGTAATACATTATTGAATTGGTAGCATCACGTTTTCTTTCAAATGGCCTTCTTTGTTCTTTTTTTATAAAAATCCTTTTCAGAGAAGGCTTCCCTGTTGACTTCCTATTCCTTCTTGCTGAAGGAGTTGCATTAAATGTTCTTTTGAAAGCATCAAAACCATTCAGTGTGTCAGCAGCATGGAACCACAGCACAGAAATGTGGATGACCTTACTTTAGGGAAAAGGCTAGCTTTTCTGCACTCTTTTTTCTACCTGCTAGATGAAAATAACTTCACTTCCAATTCGCGTGTTAAATAGGAAGCAAACACTGATTGGGCTTTTATCTCTATATTGTTTTTATAGATGAAAGCATTCCAGTCTTTCTTTAGAGCTTTAATTCTTGATAGAAAATAGCCATTAATTTCAGTACAATTTCCACAATGAGTCAGTGATCTTTCCTTTTTAAATGCTGCCTTCTAATCTTGTCCAAATTTGTTATACCAGAGTACGACAAAAATGACCATTGTAGAACTCACCTTGATTTTTAATTGTTGTTGGATATGACATGCCTGAACTATGCTTATTCAAACTGTGCGTGTTAAAAGGGATACAATGAATGGACAGGTACAATAGGTCCTGAGACCAGTTTCTACTTATCAGAGATTCAGAAACACAGGATGAGATTTGCTTTGCTTAGCTCTCATCATCATAAAGCTTGCCATTAATTGCAAGCAAACATCTAGGCTTCCTTGGAAGACATTGAAAGATGCTTATCTTGAGACTCATCTCTTAAACAGGAGGTAAAAAAAGGCGTTTTCTGGCATTTAGAAATAAAATAAATGTCTAGGTGAGATTTGATGTCAAACTTCTGGTGGTTAATGCTGGACGAGATGCATCTTGTTCTTCAAGATCTTAGATCAGCTTTCAAAATGCTCTGCATTTTGTTCAAGTGTTGATTTTGAATGCACACCAATAAGAGGAAGAAGTCCTTGTATTGACAAACAGCAGGTTCAATTTTATTTAAATGGAAATAATTAAGAAGTATGAAATATGTAAAATATCCTAGAATTATATAAAGTGGAATATTGAATTATGATTTTTTTTCTTTAGGAGGATAAAATTAATTATTATTGGTTTTGGAGGGTTTTTTCAGTAGAACAATTTATGATATAATGTTGGAAAAATACAAGCATTGAAGGGAACAAATGTATTGTATTTTCTGAGCTGTGACTATATGAAAATTGCAACTCTGCCTGACTAATATGACAGATATGTGTATGCTCTGTCTTCTTTTTAAAGGGTAAAGCAGTAAAACATGGACTTGCATATGATTTTTTTTTCCCACAAAAGAGTTTCTTTTGTCTGAAAAGTGATTATCACATTATTGAAGATTTTCTAAAGGGTAAAAAGTCCAAACTCTTAAAATTTTTATTTTGTGTGTACTCATATAACTGCATGACATGGCCACTGGAATGCAAGTTTTCACATTAAAACAATAGAAAAAATCCATTATTATTTCTTGTAACTCAGGAGGGTGTCATTAGGTTATGGAATCTCAGTTAATGTTAATATTTTATTAGGGCAGATTATGCCTTACAGGTACATTGAAATTGCAGCTGAATTCTTCACTATAGAACGCTAAATTTTAGTTTTGAATGAGCTTGTTTTTTGTTAGTGTGTAATAACAGATGTTGCTAAGATAAGTTGGAACAAGAAACTGCAATAGCAAACTAGGGAAAAAGCTAGGCATATAATGATTACGTATTTTAACAAAACGTTGTCACCAGATTTTTTTTTTGTGATACTGAAAGTAGATTTGAACTAGGAAATTCTAGCAATCTTTACTTAGTGGGTGTGCTGTTATACACCTGAGCCAGCTTTGAATCAAAGCCTCTCCATGCAGGGAAATTTTCAATTAATGGGCATGAATAGACCCGGACAACACGAGAGAAGGGCAGTCATCCAGTCTGGTTTCCTGCAAGGTTAGAATCTATCTACATGTTATAAAATATGTGAAGTCTGGTTTGTGTATTCCACCTATCCTAAACTCTATCTTTTTTCACATGAGGTTGTGCGGGCAATTTTTAATTACTACAGGTAATGCCTAAATTAGCCATTCTTTGTACAAACGTGATTCTCCAGTATCATTAGTACTTTCTTGCTGCTTTTTCTGCTATCTTAACATATTTTGTTTGTATCTTTTCACATTCCTCTTAAAACCTGTAGGTTTATTTGATACCCTAATATGCGATCTAATTTTGACACCGTTACTGAGTCTGCTTTATAGTATTGTGAGGAGAGTGGAGTCCACCATTGGGCTTCATCAATTTTTTGCTAATGTGCTTTCTCTCTCATGATATGAGATAGTGATAATACAAATCACACTGACATTTTAGAAACTTCAGGTCAATACACTGGCAACTAACTTTTTTTACAGCAATTAACTTTGCATGGGTATGTTGGTAACTAGCACATTACTTCAAGAATAATTTTCAAAAAATATTTTGTGAGAGTATAAAGTAGAAGTAAAACTGTAGATGACATTTAGAGTATTCCTTTTGCCCCTTCATTCTAAAAGCTGAGCAACAGTAAGTCAAGAATGAAGGACTGGCTTCTTACAACACTATTGTGGTAATGGTCTAATCACCAAATTGCATATAGATACCACAAAGATGCATAAAAATTTGATATGGTACACATATACA
The DNA here is from genome assembly GCA_013397195.1 of Hylia prasina. Taxonomy (NCBI): domain Eukaryota; kingdom Metazoa; phylum Chordata; class Aves; order Passeriformes; family Sylviidae; genus Hylia; species Hylia prasina. The sequence continues at coordinate 476,716 of VYXD01015998.1, forward strand.
CTTTTTAAGTACCTTTATAAATACTGATCACACCTTTTTCTATGGTCTGAAACTCATTTTATTTAATAGAGTCTTGTCCATCTGAATACTATGATACCGCATCAACAATCAAAGATAACAAAAATATATGTTTAATTATAGATTTTTGGACTATTTGTTAGACAATGGGTTAAATTGCAAATGAGAATGTCCAGAATTTCCTTCATCATTTCATTCTCTTCTGCTTAGATTACAAATTAAACATTATTGCTTATGAAAAAAACCCCAAAGAACAAAACATCACCTAGTGAGCAAGACATGTTCTGTAGCTAGGAGGACAAAAGGCAAAAAGTTAAGAAAGTTGAGACGGGGAGTAAGAAAATATAGTAATATGAGTTTCTGACAAGGAATTTTTTAGCTTTAGTATTTGAGATTCTATTTGTGCTGGGTGTAAGTCATGAATTTCAATAGCCTAGAAAGAAATGCATTTCAGTTGTCTAGACTGATTTTTTTCCCCTTCTGCTTTTAATATTGCCACCTTTCATGAACCCTGCTGAAGAGATGCATGTTAAAATATATAGGATAAGAGAGAAAAGAAAGTTGTTTTCTTAATATTTTGCAGTAGTATGGCCCTTGTTATATGATTTAACTTAAATGAAACAGGAAGATGGTTTCCATTTTGCTGGCAAGAACTTGAAGCATTACCGCATTTCATGTAAATTGTTTTCATTGCTGTGTATTTCAGTAGAAGGCCTTCTATATACAAAGTACCTTTTTTTCTTATGGGGAACAATGTATTAGTATTTATTAAGCAGAAATTAGATAAGAGTACATAGGATCAAGGAAATGAACATAGTATTTTAGAAAACTTCAAGCTTTTGTAACACTGATACATGTGTCCTGTCTGCAAGCGCTGGTTATGGCACTTGGGTCTCAGCTGAAAAATATGTAAAGCTACATGAAAGTAGACAGCTCTCTATAGATACTCATCTAAAGCAGTTGCGTGTGTTTGATTTGGTTTTTTTTATTCTATGAGCTACATAAAGTAAATTACAATCAACAAATGTGTCCTGATGTGCTGCAGTTTCAGGCAGAAGAATGCAAAATAACTGGTGAATGGGTCAAACCATCCCCTTTTAGCTAAAGTTTCATGTAACTTTTTAGGAAGGCACATTAGACATTCATATCTAACATACTTTTGTGGAGAAAATGCAAGAGTTTTTGGTAGTTTACAGTTGCTTGGCTGAATGCATATCTCTGTAAAATGTCATGAGGTTTTCCTTATGTTCTTTCTATATCAGAATATTTTTTTCTGTTATTTAAAGTTCACATGTACTGGAGTCCTCCTTGACTTCAGTCTAGCTGCCCTCAAAAATGAAAACTATTTTGTAAATAGTGGCTTGTAAAACCATGCTTAAAGTTTGTCATATTAGCAATGGTGTAGCAGGAGGACAAATATGTATTTTCTTCATTCAAATAACCTAATTTCTTTTGTTTGCTGCAAAATTCCTCACTTCCCAAATGGAACACTGAATAGTCCTCTCTTGTGAGCTCCAAATATCAATCAGATCTTTTGACAGATGGGGGAGTATGCAGTCTTGCTGATCTTGTCCCATTCAGCCAGCCAGAAAATGTTGGTTGTGAAATTGAACTATTCAATGGCAGATTTTTTTTTTTGCTTGGAGATTGATGAGTGAAAGGTGTTCTGAATGTCTCATGGACTAGTGGACTTGGTGTCTACTTAGTTCTTTCAACTTGCCAGTAGGCTAAGATAAGCTCTGTGACTATTTAGAAACATACACAAAGTAAAATATGTTAAATATTATGACATCTTTATGAAATAAGCTAATGGTTGCCTTTCACAAGGTTAGCCAGAAGCCAAATATTTAGCATATTAATTAAATATGAAATCTAAGTAGTGCATTAGTGAGGTGCTCTTCTGAGACAACTAATTCCATATTTACTTTATTGCAAAATCTGTAAGTTGACAAAATGTAATGGGGTTGTTTGCTTGTTTGGGGTGTTTGTGTTTGGTTGGTTTTTTTGTTTTGTTCTGTGTGTAGGTTTTTTTCCTTTTCTTTTTATGGAAACTCATCAGTAGAAAACTGCCTTGTTGGAATTGCCTGTTCACTGTATGTCACTGCTGTACATAAATATGTAAGAAAAGAAATCTGATACCATTCAATGTTCATTCAAGCATTCAAGAAAAAAATGGGAACCCTATTTCTAGCTCTGTCAGTGAAAGAATTATAAGCATTTCACTCACCACTTATTTCAGAACAAAGCTATTTAACCTGACACTTGCAGGAAGCTATATCCAGTAGTGGCTGATGTATGTCCAATGCTTTTACCTACTATTAAAAATCATATTGCTGGGCTGTAGCAATAGCTTTTGCAATCATATGTCTGGTTATAATTGTATTATAAATTTTGATTTCCTGTTGAAAAGAGGCAGTTATTTTACTACAAGAACTAAAAGATATCCTTGCTTTCAGGTTTTAGTAATATGTGCAGTGCTAACGAATAAAAGTTGATATGAAGGTTTTACATCTGGATCTGTAATATGTCAAAAAGAAATAACAGTGTCTTAAAACTGTCTTTAATTGAATACCTCCTCTTTGCTCAGAATAGCATGTTTATTTACCCTTGACTGTTCTTGAGGTCAGACTTTTATTCTCTGAGTCCAGTATATCATATGACAAGATATGTAATTTCAGCCATAGCGGAATACATATACATCTTAGAATAATGAATATGTTAATTTTCTTACCTCATCAACAACCATGCAAGAAAAATTTTGAAAAGGTAATGTGTCAGGAAAACATTGAAATGAAAAAGAGCTAGTAAACTTGTAAATTCAAAGCTGAAGAAGAAGAAAACTGATAAGTGAGTTGTTAAACAGCAGGTTCATCTTACAAGCAGTACTGATTTAAAACAAACATTTTGTTTTGTCAGGGCTTTAGTTGCAGATCGTTACCTTAGTGCAAACTATTTCCATACATATTATAATTTTATGAATACTATTCTCATAAAAACTGTTACAAATGGAAAACTAGTTTGGAAAATACTTCAGAGTATTGAACTGAAAAAAGAAAAATTCTACTTAAACCCAGTCTTTGTTGCAAAACATCATAAATGTTTCTCTCTACTACAGTCCATAGCTATGAATCTATTCAGCATTACATTAAATGTAAAATAATAACTTTTACAAAGAATTTTAAAGAAGAAATCTATCAAATTTTAGTTTAATTCCTTTATTGATTTAAAAAGAAATCATGAGCTCCTGAACTTAAATTGTACAGTCAGTTCACAAGGTGGAAATTAAAGCTGACTGGAAACCACAGTATTACTTGTACGTGTTTTGTGGTAAAAATTAAACTTGCTTCATACTTGAAACTTCAGTTATATAGAAACAAATATGGACTTTTCCGATGCATTTTTTTGTTGTTGTTTCTTTTCTTTTCTTGAAAATTCAAAATTTGCTTACAGTATTCTATGGTTATTTTCTAAGCAAACTGTCTTTCTTGTCAATGTGTGTACATGTGCATTTTCAGCTCATATGCATATGCTCATATTTGGAAAGCATTTAATTAGACAAGAACTATTAGTTAATATTAAACCTTTTGTCTATCAAATATAATGCAAAAGAATAATTATATGTTTTTTTCACTAAAAACAGGAAGCAGATTCCAGTTTTCACAAAAATAACCTTGGATGCTGCCACAACATAATGTGCCATAAAGATCATATGTTACAAGCATAGCAGATATTAATTCTTGTTATACACACCCACTCAGGAAGCCCTTGCATCTTGCTTAAAGCTTTATCAAAGTTAAGAGTAAGTATTCAAAACAGCTGTGCTGAACTGAAGGACATTAAAGGTGCTGGGTTTGGCCTGAATTAAATATATCTCCTCCAAGGATATTTTTCCTTATAGTGTGTGTTAATAAATTTGTTGGTCTATTTAGATTCTGTTTTATGAGGTCTGATTTCTTGCTAATCACACCCCAAACCCACACAATTAATCGCAGACTTAAATCTCAAGCACAAGCTAAAATCTGAATTTGCTATTTTCTGGTCACTTGACTAGAGATATGTATATGTTAATAGGAGTCTGAGAATTTTTAATTAAATTGGTTACAGATTTGTTGAATTACAAGTTGGATTTTTTTTTTTTTTGAGGCAGGATTTGCATATGAACTATTGAATATTTTCATGCACTGCTTAAGAAAAATGTCAAGTCTGGGTGTCATAACATAAATGCCTTATTTCTTCTAGTCCATGTACATTTAAGTATTTAGTATTTTCATTCTGCCGTAAACTATGGCCCCAATGGTGTATGTCATTCCTGGTTTAAATATTGGCACTTATGGTTCACCCAATTTAATCTGATTTTAAATCAACTTTTATTGACAAACATACTGAAAGGAATATTCTAGTATAATATAACAGTTCTGGAATACTAACCTGCAGCCTTAATATTGAATTATACTGTAGATCAAAATGTGCCTCCTTCTAAAGTCAGTCATGTTTAGTTTCAAAGTGCTACAGCAAGTAGCAAGTTTAACTGTATTTGGTGAAAAACAGTCACCGTTAATGTACTGTGACGTTTAATGACATTTTGTGTGTTATAGAGGCAGGCAGTACCTTCTTTAGAGGTGGAAATTTGCTTGGATCTTTTGCTTTTGTGCTTGTTTTATTTCTCAACCTCTTCTATATTTGAAGTTTTTGTTAAATGTAAGTTGCCACCTTCACCTTCCTGTTAGAAAATATGGCAAAACAAATCAATAAGGATAAACTGGGGAAAAAACCCAACAGCCTACACACTTGATTAACCTGACCACTGTGGTGAAAATGGGGAAGAAATGCTAAAATTTGTCTTTTTATCTTTTCAGTTTGGTAGACGAGAAGGAGGAGGAAAGATGAGGAAGCCAAAGTTCTGGTACTGTAGGAGGGGAAAACAGCTGCAACTCACAGTTGCAGCTGACTTAAAATATAAAAGAATCTTGTTTTTACAACCTGTTTGTAACATAAGTGAGAAAAACAAAGCAACTCAGCAGAAATTTTTGACTGTTGGTTTCTTCTGAAAAATAGTACACTTTCCAAAACTGAAAGAAAATATATTCATGCATCGTTGAACTAGGGAAATTGTCAATTTGATGAAATTTTGAGAAGTTACTCTAGTAGCCATTATTTTCAAATATTGAAAAATAATTTGTTAGTGAAATAATTTCTTTCCTATTTTGTCCACCCATCTAGCTTTTCATTCATAAACTTATGAATATTCTGCTTATCTACCTGAGGGTAAAAGAAAATCTTGACATGCAGCTGACTGAGCATGTGCCTATAAAAAATTGGCTCTGACCCTAACTTGTGTCAAGCAGTTGGCATGGCTTCTGATTAGTAATTAATTAAATCAATCCTAGCAGTCACTAATGGTATCTTTCCATAGAATGGCATGCCAGACCTATTAAGGATAAACTACTTGATACTGATTCCTTCTTTTAGGCTTTGTCAGTTCAGCAGGATATCAAGTCAATGTCATCATGTGAAAGATTCATTTAGAAAAAATGCTCTCGAAAATATTTCATTAAAACTAAGCTCAGAGGATCATTTTGCTTAAGCTGTACTACTTCTTGCTCCCTGGATAGGGAAGCTGCTAGGTTACTACAGGATCCAATTACTTAAACCAAGTTATTAAAAAAAAAAAGATAAACAATAAAAAAACCCCAAATCCCACACCACATTTACTCTCCTCCCCTCATCTTGGGTGTAGATTATCAGTTTCAATTCAGCAAGGTCCAAGAGTATTGCTAGAGATTTATGCTGTGGTTCTGGTTGCAAGTGTATTTCAGTGATTTTGAGAGTATATAGCAAAGTTTCCTTGTGGACTTTAATTCCATTTCAAAGACTGTTTTTCTATTGAACACCTTTTTCTCTGCAGGCAATGTCAGTTCCTGACAGCTGATAGACACCTGCAAGTACTACTTATTTTTATAGAAGGCACTTCTCAGGATTTGTCATGTTTATTGACCCTTTTCATATCAAAAGGTCTGATTTAAATCTCTAAGTGAAAGAAATAACTAGAGGCCACAACTGTCCCTCAGCTGTAGTTATGTAAACTCAAATGAACTTCACTGGTTCAGAAGTTTAGAAGCTAAACACTTAGGAGGGAAAATACCCCACTGATAATCTAAAATAAGGCAATATTATGTCGAAGTGCTGCTGAACACTGTTTATTCACAATTAACAATAGTATTGCAGGAGTGGGACTAGTTGCCTGAAGTTGCCTGACTGTCTTGTATTTGTGATAAGTTCTAATTGCTTGTTTCAGGACAGTGAAAGAAGAAGAAGCAGCACATGAAAGATTTTTCTAAACTTTTTCCAAATATGATAAATTTCACTGGTTATAAATCCTGCCCTGATTTTTCTGGGCTGCTGAGTAAGAAAACATACCCATTGCCCTACAAAAAAATTATGTAAGGCTGTAGCATAGGAAGTTTTTGAACATCTATAGTCTTTTTGCCTGTCTCCTTATGCAGAAAGAGGACAAGCTTGCAAACAGAAATGTAAGAGGAACAGTGAAAATAATTCTCATGCTGTATGGAGGCAGGTGCTTTGAACCTAAGAATAGGTTGCACTGGGTATAATGATTGGATGCATAGGATCAACTGCAGTAAATGTAATTATTAGTGAGTCTAGGGAAGGTTGCCATTACACTCTTCATAGCTGTGACAGAACCAACCTTTCTGAAGCAATCCCAGAACAAGCCCAGCTTTTAGGTTTCTAGAGCTAAAGTGTTAGAAAGCAACTGTTTTGGATGAGTTGGGTTTTGAGAATTGGTCATTTTGTCAAGGAACTTTTATGTTGCTTGGTACAAATAAGCTGCCTGAATCACAGGCAGCCATAGGTTTGTCTTTAGAAGTCAAGCAGAAAGGACTGGATATTAATGTAGTTGCTGTTACATGGACAAAGTTAATCCTAATCTTTTTGCAAGGCTGAAGTCCATGTGGTTATTTTTTGCACTAAAGGGAAAGGACATTGTGTTCATGTCATTTTCTGATCTGTGCCTGACTTCAGAGAATTTTAATATAGATTTTTACTCGCTTTTGAAATACAAGATACATCCTTTGCTACATACCATGGAAGAGTTTCTCCCTTGCACTTACCTTCAATCCGTGCTGTCTCCTTGGGATGTTGTTGAGTGCAGCTGACGCTCAACAATTAGGTGTACCCTGTCATCTGTCTCCAAGGAGAAAAATAACCCTTGACATAGTCATGTTTTAAGTGAGTGCACACATTGCTAGGAGTTCTAGGCTCTAAGGTGAACACAGGGGTATCTGGCTGGAAGACATTTTAGAGGGCCAAACAGCAGAGGTTGATCCCTGCAGACGGTGGTGGAAGGTACCTAGCACAGATAATGGGCTTCTTTACACCACTCTACTACTATTTGCCTCTCATAAGGAGGGTATCATTGTAAAGGGAAATAATTTCTACATAGCTCTAAGAGAACAACAACAAATGCCAGCAAAGTTATGGTGTGAATTCTGCAAGTTGCTGTGGTATAAGAAATATTGAAAGATGTTTTGTCTGTTGAAAATTGTGGATGCGCGAGTCCTTGGTGGTGTGGAAGGACAAAGGATCATTTTCGGCCTCTATTTTGGGTTACTGTGGGCTTTATCTTCCAAGTGACTACAAGATCTGTTATGTCGTTTACCATGGAAGAACTAAACCAGCCACAGCTGGAATGCACAAAGTTTGTCAGCATCCACAGACATGGCACAGGTACATGTTGGTGGCATATCTGTGATCTAACCTTCAGAATTCAAAATGGTTTATAAAATAAGACCCATTTTATTCTAAGCCTGAAGCTCTGAAAAACATAGATTTTCCTTGGAGGTGGAAGATGAACACCTCAGAGCATTGCTTTTAAACCTTTTCTTAGAAATAATATGTGCTTTCAAAATATTAGCCCTTAAAAGTAAATATATTCATATTAAACCCACAGATCTTAGTGCAATACTTTTCAGGGCTATGGACTGACTATTGAAAGGAGTCATTATTAATTTGTTAAGTATCTGCAGCTTTTATCTTTAGAATTTTCCTTAGAGGACTATTTTTTCTTTTAAAGAAAAACAACCCACAAACCCAAACCTCTTACCCAGTTTTAAAAATCAAATTAGTCTGTTTAGTGTCAAAGGTTAGGAATACTTCTTAAAATGTCTTCCTGATTACTTATTCCAGCAGTACTGCCATATTGAAAGGTGCTTGAAATCCTTAGGGATGGAAGTTGACAGGTGCTATATGAATGCAAAATGTTATCTGTGACAGATCTAGGTCAAAATCATAGTCATGACAGTAAAATTCACCTTTGTTCCACGCGTGATTGTTGCAAAGGGCAGTTTTGAAGACTTCCTTGATTGCTGTCAGTGGCTCTTAGTCTATTAACTGAGTGCCACGCTGGTGGGGTCAACTGCTGCTTGATATTGTTCCTCTGGGAACATTTTTGGTTATGTAGCCTGAGAACACTTGGTTCTACACAGAGGTAGCTATAGAAATCTATTCTTTACCAACTGCATGGTGGTATGTAGGGAAGGTAGGGAAACTATAATTGTTGTTGACATTTTATTTGACTGATGAAGATCTTAGATTGTACATGAATGCCATGATTTTGGGTCCTAAATGGGTAACAGAGAATTTTTGCAGTGAAACTAAAATTTTGGCAGGATCATGTTCAACATTCTGATGAATTTCCAAAAGGGACGTGCATGATTTGAATAGAATAGTGCTGAACAGTAATTCTGGGTTAGCAAATAAAGTTTTTGGCATTTTTTTTCCCTCTTTCTCTCTTTTCATGAAATCAAGACAGGAAAAACCCACATAGTGTACTGAGGACTGGCTTTGGTTTTGAGGATTTGCATTTAGAGATTTTAAAATGATAGCTTGGATATTAATATAATAATTGATAAGCTTGCCGTTCTTAATTGTACTGTTTTATGTCTAAGTTCACAAAGACCTTGTATTTTAAAATTGCTTTTAAAATAATGTTTAAATAGAGATTTTTATACAATTATGCATTATTTTAAACATTTTTGATGGTTTTGCTCTCTTGAATTTTTATTTCAGTCTTCTGTTTTAAATAGCATTACTTTTTTCAAAGATATACATAAATATATATTATTATATATACATAAATTCTAACAGAATTTATGTATGTATACTTTTAAAGTTACACTTAGTTTTCTCATATATAGAAATTAAATTTTGTTCTGAATTGACATTTTTATTAAAATTGAGTTTCAGTTGATAACAATAATTTCATTGTATCTATGATGGATATGCATATTTTTTGAAAATAGCTATTGTTTTGGCTTCTTGATGTGACTGCTAGAAACATCTCTAATCCATCAACACTACGGGTGATTTTTAAACATTTTCTTGTAGATGTGCCTCCTAAATTTTAGTTTGTAGCAATGTATATGACAGTGTTTGTTAGTGTTTGAATCAAAATTATCATAGCTAACATCACAATTTACACTGAAACTTTATAAACTTTATGTGGATGTTGTCTATTTGGACTTCAGCAAGGCCTTTGACACTGTCTCCTACAGCACACTCCTGGAACAGCTGGCAGTCCACAGCTTGGACAGGAGCACTCTCTGCTGGGTTATGAACTGGCTGGATGGCCAGGCCCAGAGAGTGATGGTGAGCAGTGCTACATCCAGCTGGGGACAGTCACCAGTGATGTCCCTCAGGGGTCTGTGCTGGGGCCAGTTCTGCTCAATATTTTTATTGACGACATGGATGAGGGTATGGAGTCTTCCATCAGTAAATTTGCAGATGACACTAAGCTGGGAGTGTATGTCGATCTGTGGGAAGGTAGGAGGGCTCTGCAGAGAGACCTGGAATGGTTGGAGGGATGGGCAGAGTCCAGTAGGATGAAATTTAATAAGTCCAAGTGCTGAGTCCTGCATTCTGGCCACAAAACCCTCTTGCAATGTTATAGGCTGGGGACAGTGTATCTGGGCAGTGCCAGGCAGAAAGGGACCTGAGGGCACTGGTGACAGCAGCTGAACAGGAGCCAGCAGTGTGGCCTGGTGGCCAAGAAGGCCAATGGCATCCTGGTCTGTATGAGGAATTCTCAGGGTTGCTGTTCCCTGAGATTCTCCTTGGGCTTGCTGTTCCCCAAGGTAATAAGGTTTTTCAGGCTTTTCCTGCCCTAAAGGTTCCATGCTGGTGCCAGAGAAGGCAAGCTGAGTCCAATAATTCGTGTTTCCAAAGTTGTTTATTCTTTCATTATCTCTTTGTCCTTTCTCAGCTCTGTAAGGCATCCCCAGCAGGGCAAGACACGCAGCGAAGTGACGAAGTGGCTGGATCAGAGGGTCCGGACTTTATGTACCGTCCCCTTGACCCAATCACCNTTCAGGGCAGCCAGAGGGATGTCCTGGACTCCCACAAGGAATTGTGTGGCCAGCAGGAGCAGGGAGATCTTTCTTCCCCTACACTCGGCACTGGTGAGGCCACACCTCGAGTGCTGTGTCCAGTTCTGGGCCCCTCAGTTTGGGAAGGACGTTGAGACATTGAGCGCGTCCAGAGGAGGCAACGAGGCTGGTGAGGGGCTTGAAGCACAAACCCTGTGAGGAATGGCTGAGGGAGCTGGGGTTGTTTAGCCTGGAGAAAAGGAGACTCAGAGGTCACCTTATCACTCTCTACAGCTTCCTGAAAGGTGGCTGTAGTCAGGTGGGGGTTGGTCTCTTTCTCCAGGCAGCAACTGACAGAACGAGAGGACACAGTCTCAAGCTGCGCCAAGAGAAATACAGGTTGGATATTAGGAAAAGTTTTTTATGGAAAGAGTGATAAAGTACTGGAATGGCCTGCCTGGGGAGGTGGTGGAGTCACCATCCCTGGTTGTGTTTAAAAAAAGACTGGATGTGGCACTTGGGGCCGTGGTTTCGTTGAGGTGTTCGGGCTGGGTTGGACTCGATGATCTTGAAGGTCTCTTCCAACCTAGTCATTCTGTGATTCTGTGAATTCTGTGAATCACTGCTTTGTTCTTTTCCTTTTTGGAGGCAGTTGTAATGCCTACTTCTCTGCAGACTTTTGTCCTTTGGTCAGTTGAACTCATTCTTATATGCATTTCTTCTTTGCCTTTTTCTTGAATGTGATTGAATATATTTATTGTAATATGTTATGCCTTGTGTCTCCTAACCTTCAGCAACACAGCAATAAAATCCCCTACCCAAAACTATTCATGTGTGCCCTCTACCCTGCCATGAATGCTAATTTTAAGCCAACATACTTTGTTTGAGCACAAAATTTACCTAATAAGATCTCCTCTGTGCCTACTAAAAGCACTAAAATCTGTTGTGCATTCATTTTGGACCTACATCTAGCAACAATAATATGAAATTTATGTACCTCACAAAATTACTCCAGAAAGGGGATTTGCTCTGGAGAGTAGAAATATTGATACAAGAGTGGTCTATTTCTCCTTGAAAAAAAAAACATATTGGTAAACTCTGCACCATGCTTGTCTCGGTTTGGGAAGACAGGTTTCTGCTAAGGAAAGCTGGAGTTTTCCCTTGGAATGGAGAATGTAAGCCCCTTCCCTCCAAATTATTATAATTCTTCAGTTAAGGGCTTTCAGGCACAAATTTGGGAATAGGAATAACAGTTCCTTACTAAGAATATTAAAAATACAACTGCAGTAGTACAAAGAGACAAGCAAACAAACAAGCAAAAATCCTAGAAACCCTGACAGAGTCAGGAATGCGACCTGACACCCTGTTGATCAGGGTGTTGGAAGCAGTCCTCTTGGAGAAACAGATGTGGTTCTGTTGGAGTAAAGATGATTCCATAGAAAAAGGGTCCAGTGGTGGTGAGATGGGTCCAATCTTCCTTTGGAATCCAGTGGAAAATGGGCTGTCCTGGTATTCCTGAGTCTCAGTTTTATCTAGGTAGGAACAGTTGGCTCCCCCCACTGGGTGGAGCATCTCACAATGGGATGATGTCTTCAGTCATGTGGTGAGCCTTAATGGCCCATTACCAGAAGATATCCCCCTGGAGGGAGGATGGCTAGTGGGAGAGATAAGGAACATTGCTCCACCTGGTTTTAACAGCTGGCTCATTAACAGAAGGCATCCGCCCCCCTCCCTCCTGGAATTACAAGAGATAAAGAAAATCATCTCCCCAACTGCTTTCAACAGATGGAATAGAATACCCATTTTTGCTTCCACAACCCAAGGCAATGCTGTTCGATATAAATTTCATATTTAAATCTTACCTATTGGGTGTCTTGAAGCCTAACTGCAAGCTAATGTAGGCCAAAAGTTTCAGTAATTCTTCATCACCAAAATATCATGAATAACTGATAGTAAAATGTATCAATTTTATTAAAAGCACTCGTCAAAATGGTTTTCAGATAGCATGGTATGTTCTCTTCAGGGACACAGTAAGCCTCTTCCAGGATGACAGAAATAAAAAAAGTAAAATAAGATTTACCGCTTGTCATGAAAAGGGCAAGAATGAACTTATATGATTTCATTTTAGTGAAGTAAGTAAAACAAAATAAAATTCACTAGCACTGAGTTAATGCAAATCTGTGCCTTATTTTTAGTATGATAAGCCATGAAATAAAAGACAGAGTTGGCATTTAGATTGGGGTTGTGACAATGACCCCAAGATCACTAAATCCTATCAGGCCATTAGTTACATAAAACATAACAGTTTTGAAGTGGTTATAGGAAATAAGGGCACAAAATTAGCATCTGAGAGCTCTTTAAACTTGCATCTGTTAAGATAATCTCCGATATATGTCTATTGTTAAATATAATGTTAAATTTTATTGCAGTCATCTAGAGTGTTTTTATCAAAAACTTGTATCAAGGTAGAATTTGATATGCACTTGTGGAGTATAAGGTCTACTGTTTTATCATTTGTTAAATTATATACTTGTTCTTCTGAGGCCTTCATCATCATGACTAGGTTTCTGTTTATTAACGTTCTCTCATAATAACAATAAAAACACTGTTCCCAAATAATAAGGATAATAAAATAAAGGAAAAAAAATTACTGATATGTTCTCTTTTCCTTGGATTTGAGCAGGCTTGTACCATATGCTTTGAGCTCTTTTACACATAGTGACTACTCAAATATATAATGGCTGTTATAGAATGTCTATAATATAGTCTTATTTTGTATGTGATAGTCTAAATAAAATTGTCCTTTTGAGCAATAGCTTACATATGTGTGGGTAGCTCACTAGAGTTAATAAAATATAAATTACATGGCTCTTGACTGAAAAATCCAACAAAAGTAAGTCAAGATCCCATGACATAGATTACACAAGTGACAAAAATTCAGTCCACAAATTCAAATACTTTCCTGATGCTTTTAGTTTGTCACTTTGGGATTTGTTTTCCATACGTGAAATTAGGAGAGATACCACACAATGCTCTTAAAGTAGGAAAAAAAATCGACATGTCCACATTATGTGTATCTCTATAGTGAATCACACAAAGTCATGGATAAATTAATTTGTGACCTTCTTTCTTACATATGATTATTCAGTGCATTTATAATTTTCAGACTAAAGCTTTATAACAGTTCTATGACTATAGGTTCCAGAATGGAAGTAATAAACATTTTGAAAACAGTGTCATAAAAAGACAAAGTCAAGTGGTGCCCTCATGTTCTTTTTGAAAGTGTTGTTACTATTGTACAAATACTTGAAGGTTTCTTTGATAGAAAATATTGCACTTTATGGAAAACAGAGGAAAATATCTGTGCCACAACTGGAATCTTTGATAGGATCAAAGATGTGGACTCTCTTCTCAATTAAAACTTTTGTTGAGATTTGCTTGTGCTTGGTATATCAAAATCTCTTGGCTCTACTTGTTTTATATATGATTAAAAAGTTGAATTATTTGATGATAATGCTGTAGTTCCATTCAATGAATGTAAGACTTCTACAGTCCGGGACACACCTGATGGATGAGGTAGGTATAAAAACCAATTTTGTCTAGTTTTTTGGATGAAATTTGCAGAACTTTAAAAATAGTCTCTTTCTTACACAACACAAAGGCTATTGTTTTGTTTGCTAAGATGTAACATTCATTAATTGCTTCTTTAATCGCTTTCTGGGGATTTGTTGGCTGATAGATTTATCTTTCATTGTTAGAAAAATCTGACAGTCACTAAATAATAATAATGTAGCAAAGTAAATGCTCTTCAAATAGCAGTGAAAGTGGTGAATCTGTTTAATCAACTTTAAATAACTCGTATCTAGTTTTACACTGTGACAAAAAACATTCAGTGGAGATGTAATGGAATTAATACTCAAATATAACTCAGATGGTTGTGGATAAGAACCATGTCATGTTAGATTTTTCCTTTGGCTGTGATCTAATTTTACATCCTTTGAAGCCAGTGATTAATAGTTTAGGGATTCTATCTTCTAGGACAGCTTAGAATTGAGCTCAAACTTTCTGATATATATGAATAAGGTCAAAATTTTCATACTTGATATTTCAGACTTTTTTCCTTTCCAAGGAAACCTTAGCAACAAAAATGGAACCTCTTAGGATGATTCAGCTTGACTTAGGATGTAAAATAATTTTGCATACAGAGATTATTGATTTGGCTAATTGTAAACCAATGCAGATGAGTTTTGCTGTGGTGCTTGAACTATTTGAGGGTGAAAACAATATACAAGCATAACTGTGTCATTCTGTTGAAAAATCTATATTGATTCCTGATGCAAACTAGTGTTTGTGAATGTGGTTTACATTGCTGGAATAAGTATCATCTTGTATCTATAATCACTTAGAGATTTTCTATTTTACTGTTATTTTTGAGCTTTCTCTAAGTGCTACTAAATGATGGGGCAGATTAGGCAACCATCTTTCTGGCAATACAGCTGTATCTTCTATGGGCTCAAGAGCTCAAGTTTACTTTAGGGCTGAAGCCTGGTTGGGAGTTATGCATCTCTATTCCCAGTGCAACATGAACATTACAGGAGTGGTAATAACACCAAACATACTGACAGGATGAAAGAGTTCTTTTTATAATGTAATTTCTTGTTAATACTTTATACAAAATATTTTATTTACTGGCTTGACCATAGACTTCAGGTTGAGATTCTCTTTTCTGAGGACTCAAATTCTCAGAAATCCCAGAGAATGCTCAAAGAGTAGATATTTGATTTAAGGGGATTCACATGGAGAAGTGTTTCAATTAATATTATTTTCTTAAATACTTTTATTCTTGAATGACATGATTTGAAACAAGAGATTTCACATTAGGTAAAGCATTCATCTGAATTCCAGTTTTTCTTTAAAGGCTGTTTATATAATCAATACTAAGCAGCTTTTGGATAGACTACAGAACCTGGAGTGAGAGGTAGGAACTTTCTAGGAGTGATCTTTGCACAATTTTGTGCCTTCTGAACATGAATCTGTATGCAGCTGATTGTGGACCAGCTATGATCTAGACTATTCATCTAGCATGAATTTCAATTTTGAATGAATACCTAAACTTGGAGGGTAAGCTTATTCATATGCTCAATTTTTATTTTTTCACTTCTTAGTTTTGGGGTAAAGATACCAAATTCTAGATGGCTTCAACTAAGTGATGTATGGATCAATACTTATTAACTAAGATTTTTCTGCTGTAGTTTAGGTATTGCTTAAATTCTAAATAGGTTTTCAAAAGTGCAGTGAAATTTATTTTTTGTGTTTAGGATTTTTAAAATTGTTTTATTTGAATTCTGCCTGTAGGCTATTTTCTCTCTAGGAAGTTTCTATGCATTAACAAAAATTGCTTGGTTCTCCTCTCTCTAGTTTGAGCTATAAAAGGCAACAATGGAGCTATAAAAGGCAACAACATTTGTTTATCTCCATTTCATGATGTTTTTTATTTTGGCAGCTGTGTACTTTCATTTTGTCCATTTACCTGTACTCCATGTACTCCTGTACAAAGGGTACATTTGGACACTGGATTTTGGTTTTATATTTTCCTAGGGCTGGTGAATATGGAACACTTTAAACTGGAATTCCAGAAAAATTGGTCTGTAACTCTAATTTAAATTTCTCAAGGATAGAACAGAATAAATATATTTCTGTGTGTATGTTTTCCTAATTTAATTATTTTTTCAATGTTATCAGGCACCCTTATTTGCACTGTTGAGCTGTATTGATGCAATCTGGATTTGCAACCCCTTTTTGAAAGTCTTCAGAATTTTACAGTCTGAGAGATATCTTCTGCACTAAAGATCTCTGAAAGAAGAAATAATTTTTTCTGATGAGAAATGAAACTGATTTTTTTTTGTTTGTTTGATTTTGCAAGTGGGACTGATAAATGCATTTCATATTACTCCATGTCCACATGTCAGTCCAAGCCAAGCCAGAGACACTCAACTTCCATACTTCATTTGGATGAAGATTCACAATTCCCAAAAAACCAAGAAAGGGCTCACAGTGTTTTTCAATTACTACATGCAAGGAAATAATGAATGAGGTAGGGTAATTACAAACCGATTAATAAGCAGGTGTACTTTGCCTGCTTTTGAAAAGTATTTATTCTTTTCTGCTTATTTTTAAATAATATGCATACAAACAGAAGCTGTCTCTCAAGGACTTTACCTGGCAATTTTTTTAGCTGTTATTGGATAGTTTCTTCTTGTAGATGAGGTATGGAATCTATGGAATCTATATAATAGTTTCAATAATAGTCACAGAAGCATTTTTTAGGTTTGAAGAGAGTGTACTGTGTGTTTCTGGGAACAGCTTCCTCCTACCCTTTCAGCAGAGCTTTATTAAACTAAGTGCAAGATTCTGTCAAGCATGTCTATTTTTATTAAATATCTAATCTTAGCTGAATGATGTGGTCTTACAGCTCAACATCTGCTGCTATTTACTCAATGACTGTGAAGGTCTGGATGGTGATCCTGGGAAATACATTAGCACTAAGCAGATCCCCTGCTTACTTTAAAATAGATGATTAATCATTGCTTTCCAAGTAGCCAATGAGTGCTGTACATGCCTTCTAACTTTCAACAGCACCTCCGTTTCTTCACAGCTGTTTTGGTTACTCTGTTGTTTTCTTTCCCACTGAGTATTTTGGGATATTTGGGGAAATGGGGGATTTGGGTTGGATTTTTTTTTTCTTTCCTAAACTTTAACGCTGTGAATTCAGAGCTCTGTGTGGTATTTAGTAATGGATTCAGGAACAGAAATATAAAAGGACTGAAGTTTAAAAGTGTTGAGACATCATAGTACTGAACATTATAGTGCCTTATTTTCAGACACCTGCTGATAAGAATTCACAGTTCTGAAATAGGTACATAAGCTTCAATACCCATGGAGAATTTTATAATGCATGTATGGTGTAGGAAATCTAGTATATGTATTTATAGAACAGAAACAGAGGGACAGTAGTGATACTAGATAAATTACTGAAGTATCTCCTGCACCTATGCCAGCATTTTCATTTTGCTCAAACCTGTCCCTCAGTAATAAAGACACTGCTGCCTTTAGGGAAATGGGAATGGGTGTTCCAATGTTCTAGTGTGATTGGTGGAAGAAGAAATGAAGTCTGCACCTCTCACACAATATTTAGCAAAAAGCTTAATAGTATTAAGCAATAACTTAATAAGGTGAAAAACTATAGGTTGAAAAATCAAATACTAATCCACCTCCTTTGGCAAAAGGTTTAAGGGGTTTGAGGGTTGCTGCTCATGTCCTTTGTGTAATTTTTCTTGTGAAATTGTACAGTCAAGCTGACAAGCTGAAGAAGTGCTGGTGTTCTGGTGCAAGGTGTACAGCTTCTCACAGAAGAAAGTGGAGTCATTTTCTCAGCTGGTATAAAAGAGAATGGCTCTGAGTTAATCCACACAGCAGCTTCTGTAACGGCTGGTATAGCAACTGAGCAGCAGAAAATGTGTTAAGAAAGGTACTGGTATAGCTGTACTAGGAAAGCAGTAGCATAAGAATTCCTCCCCTATCCCCTCTTACTCCCATTGCATTTTACAGCAAGCTTTCACTCATTTTTATAAATGCAGTATAAAGAAGAGACTTTTCTGACTGAGGCCTCACTTCAACTGCTGAACAGGGACTCTTTGCATGTTCAGATAGAAAAACACGTGAGCCATCTAATAGCACTGTGAAAATGCTGCAAAGACAAGTCACTTCAGTTTTGCCAAGAGGTAAACAGGCAAGGTCATAAACATGTAGACTTTGTGCTTATTCTTTCTCTCAGAGTTCAACAGCACTAAAATAAAAGTGTCCACAATTTCCAGAGCTACAAACTAGGGGTGTTTTTTTGCATTAAATAAGAGACAAAGCTGAATAAGTAAAATCCTGTTGAAAGTTTTCAGAAAATCTTCTCTGTCTGTTCTATAGAATGGCTTAACTTATTAAGAAATAGTAATTTTATGTTTCATTAATTATGGAATTTTTGTGTGATATTTTCAGTGATGCATCAAGGAATGTATGTAGTACAGAGAAAAATAATTCTGTTTATTGACATTTATAGCCTGAGCTGTTTCCAGCTTGGATAGCCCGTGTGTATTTCTTCAATATTAAGTATTTTATTTGATGACATCTATTTGGTTTGGTTTAATGATTGGCCCTTTCTGCCATCTTGCCTAAATTGTCAAAAGCAGCTCAGTAACCTAGCTTGAAAGACTTGACAAATTTGAACTCCATTAGAGATTTTGCAGGAAATTTTTTCTCAATTCCTAATTATCATTGTAACTAGTGTGACTGCTGCAGTAAATGGTGAGATGCAAATCTATGCAATTTTTAAGGCAATATCCATTAAAAAGAGAGATAGGGAATCCACTTGCTATCCAAACAACTCAGTGATATTTACTGTTCTACTACAGGAAGAAAATCCTATGCAACTCCTACACTAACTAGACAGGATGAGACATATAATTGTTCAGCTTATACTTCCTATTGTTATTAAATATAAATGAACGGTTTTATGGGAAAAGTTCATGAGCTTAAAAATGCCTGCAGGGTTTATTTTGTATATAAATAGGTTGCATTTGTGGAAAGAATAAATAACCTTTTCTTAAAATAATTTTCTCTAAGCATTTGAACTATATTGATTCTTCTACCTTTACCCATTATGGTGATTAAGTTTGCTACTGAAAAAATAGTACCTACAAAATTCTACAATTTACTGTGGAGTAAGCATTAAAAGAAAAATCAATAGAGCTACTACTTTTCTTGCTCCCCATTCCAAGTCTCCGTTTTCCTATTTTATGTCATCTTGTCTGAACTAACAGATTTATAAATCAGTTCCTTGAACAGTAAAATCACTTGCCATTTGGTGGAATTGGCTGACATTTCATTTTTGCTGTGCAGATTGCAGATAATGTTGACATTATTTTGCTAAGCGCTGTACTACATCATTAACATATTGCTCATGACTGAATCTGAAATACTTTCACTCTCATAGTGTAAAAACCTTCATTTTCTCTGTAAAAGAAATGGCGTAGATTTTGTTGAGATAAAATAATTAATGTTGCAGCATAGTAAAATAGAAATTGCATTGAAGCTACAAAATGAAACTCTAAAGTCAAAGTTAAAAGTGAAAGAAAACAATTCCATAGATCACATATTTACTCTTGATCTCCCTAAATCTTGCATAAAAATGAACAACACTCATGAAATAAGCTTAAAACCAGGCTGTATCACCATTATAGCAATGCAGGACTTGTCAGTTAGACATATACATTTCTTCTTGCATCACATGAAAATGAAAATTCATTTCAAGTTTTAGGCATAACCCCATTTTTTTCCATATGTGATTATTTTCTCTGAAAAAGCAACCAGCTGAGTAACAAAGTAGCTTAAGTGACCTGAAGCACTGAAATCCTAGGCAGATTTTATCAAGTTGACAGGCAACTGATAATGAATTTATTTATATTTTATTTTAAGATCTACATCTACATATTTATTTGTAAATCAAGCACTTAATTTGAAAGTTTTATTTATTTTATCTTCTGCTGAGGGAGAGTGATGGAACTCGAGAACTGATTTTGTCTGTTAACCCTGACGCAGCCTGTGCGTGTTTCACCATTAGCATTGCCAGTGATCTTACGCAGTTCCTTTATCCTTCCCTTATCCTTAGGTACTTATCTCTTCCTTCTTAGTTATTCTTCTTTATATCTTTATATCTAGGTATGTTTTGCCAGATAATAAGTTTTTTTTTTTTGTTTCTCTAACACATCATGGATCATATGCTGCCATTCTTCATTCTTTGCCATGTTAAATTGTAGCATCAGCTGTGTTTGTTGTGATTGTCAACAACTAAGGTTACAATTAGCAATTAAGTAACAGGTAGCTTTGTGTGATTGAAGATGAAAGCATATCATGTTGCTTGATTAATAGCTTTTCAGTTGTATTTTACACGTACATGAATTCTTCTACTGACCAACTAACCAGGTGTGCAATTAAGAAAAACAAACAACCATCTGTCTCTGAGATTCATTCCAATGTAGACTGGTGTACTCCTTATCAGTTTCTCTCTCCTTCTCCTTTCTCCTCACAGTTTCCTTGCCCCAGTGTGGATGTTCCCGTAGGATACTGTCCTTCACAAACTGCTCCTATGTGGGTCCTCCACTGGTTGCAGTTGTTTCAGGAAATATGCACCTGCTCTGGCACGTGGTCCTCCCTGGGCTGCCGGGTGATCTCTGCTTTTGCACCTGGAACACTGTGTCCCCTGCTGCTCTTATATATATGTTGACAGGATTGTTTCTCCCAATTTTTTCTGCTTCCCTTTCTCTGCCCCCTCATGCCAGCCCTGCAGCCTCACTAGGCATAGCCACTCAGTAAAGTTTAGTGTAAATATATTGATAAAAAATTGATTTCTCTATAACCATTTCATGTGGAGTAAATTTTTCACATAGCTCAAAGACTTCATCAGCAGTTATTTATTTCCTACTACATATGTAGATGAATTACTTGTTGCCAGGGAGACAGTGTTTTTCTCTGTTTACACAGTATATGCTGTTCAGAATAAGAAGAAAACATTACCTTAGTTGACATGTGTTTCCATTAAGAACTAATAGCACTTAAACCAAAATAGTTTTATTTCAGCACTGCAATGCAAAATATTAAATTATTACACATTAATTTTGAATAAATAAATACTTTTTGTATGGGGATTGGTATTTCTGTTGCTCAGCAATATTAAACGAATGTTTGAGTATTTATCTTCCCCAGAGTGAATAGCTTTTCATGTCTGAAAATATCAGGATTCTTTGATTTTTTTTTTACAGGTAAAACTGTTATTGGGCATGAACCACAGCACTAGATCTGAGCTGTCTGAATTTTCTTTTAACCTTCTAGAAAAGAAATAATTTTTTCCCAATTGTTTTCTAGTTTCTGTTTTTGAGAACCTTCAGCATCTGTAAAACATACATATTGATTTAATGTCTTTGGAGTTTACAAGTTGGGGATATGGTACCATGAATGACACCTGCGAATGTAGAACTATATGTGTTAATAGGCAGAGCTTGGTTCAAATTTTTTTAATGAATGTATCTTCCACAGTCTTTAAAGAGCTTTTCTCCGCTGGCAGACTTGTATTTTGGGGCTGTTGCAGGCAAACATCAGAATATGTTTTCAGGAAAAATGGCTTATAGTTAGCCAGACTAGCAGCAGACATTTACAGCAGTCTCATCAGAAACATAACATTCTTGTATTGTCTTGAAGCCTTCTGTTTTCACAGATGATCAAGCAAACAAAAATTGTGTGATTACTTAATCAGATGTGAGAAACTGACTTCGTAAAATGTACATTGTAATCTACTGTCTGTAGGGTTTTGCTGCCTGTCTCCTTCCTGCTTTATCACAGCACTACACTGATGAAATCATGGGGACAGTGACTGATGGCAGTGCTTTCTCATTTCCACTTTTGTCATGGATTTTCTTGCAGTTCCGAGTATTGTTTTAAGCTGGTTGCTAGCCACGCAGCTGAAATATCTTCCTGCTGTTTTGCACTGCAAAATCAAATTTTACACCTATATTATATCCTTACATATGATGAATTTGAGTATTGTGTTTGTCTTTTCCCCTTGTTTTCTGCATAGTCGTGGTCCTTTTGTTTAAGTCTTGACTGAATTTCACTTTCAGTTAAGCCACTAAACTGATGTAGATCAGTTTCGTGATCTAAAGGTGATTAAGCCTAGGGTTTTCCATATGTACCTATGAATGCAACCAGACATCATAAAACATTTTATCTGTGACTTTTCATACTGGTTAAAAAAAAGTCACTTTTTTTTTCTGCTTGCCTTTACTAAATTGGAAATAACTTCTGATGTTTTGTTTTTATATTTCAAAGGATGTCAAATGGACTTAGATGGTTTCAGCTTCAGTAAAAATACTAAGTTGTAGCAAAATCTGTTCCGCTCAACACTTTGAGCTGAGTTAGAGGGGATACAGAGAACATTGGTGCACTCAGGCTGCCTTAGGCTTGGTACTGCGGTATTAATCAAAGTGTGGAAAAAGTTGTAATTGAAAACACAGATACCAGCTCATTCTGTACTATGTGACTGATATTCCAGTCGCCCTAGGATACAAGATTAATAAAAAAGAAGCACTCTTTCATTACTTAATTTGCTGTTTTAGAATGTAGTGTTTATGATGGAGCATTATAATGAGGAGAAGAAAATGCTTTGGCAGTCCTGCTGTTTTGCTTTTCCCTTGTTCATATTGGATTTTTTTTTAATTTGTGCCCTGTATGTATTTATGATACATAAGATGTTGGATCCTGTGTCTTTTCTTAAGATTTAAAATCAGTTTAACTGATGTTCGCAATTTCACTCCTTAGTGTCCTAGAACTAACCACGTGTGGTTTTTGTTTATACCTATAGGAGTCCCTCCTAGTATTTGGAGCTTAAACATCCAAGATCTCTGCCATAATATGTCCATGCTCAATCTGTTTTTTCAAAGTTCACCAAAAACTTTATTAAATTATGAAAACTTCAATCACAATGGGATTGGTCATGGGAGATGAAGTCTTTAATCTGAAGCACAATGGCTGTCAGCTTCCCTAAGCTAGTGTTGGCCCAGTATTTCTTTTTTCACAACGGGCTTATTTGCACAGCTTACCAGGTTGGGTTTTCAGGCTATGCTTGGTTCCCATGCCCATAAGACTGAGTGTCATCAGTGTAGTGGCAGACAGGAGCAACCAAAGTTGGCGTTTTCAGATTCATGAGTGCATTTCTTTGTACTTTTGAACAGATGTTTGGGTTATGCAGGACAAAGGTGAAGTGAGGAAAGGCAAAGGACTAAGACAGGTTTAGGCACCTAGTTCATAGGCCATTATCAAGGATCATATAACCTTTCCTTGCCCAGTAAATGATAATCAGAAATATTAAGAGCTGCAGTTATAATACTTATAAAAAAAGCTGTGTTGAGCAACAACCGTGAAAGAATTGTGCAAATCAGCTTTTAAAGAGCTGTTTTTTCAATATGGCCTCCTATATCAGATGGACTTGAGGGACTAATATTGGATTCAACAGTCTGAAATTCTCCTAACATTCAGTACCAAATCATTCCTTTAGAAAGTGAGGCAAGCTTGCATGAACAAACTTCATGTTCTTGTTGTGGGAACAGGGACCAGTGGTCAGATTGCCCTCATTAATCTCAGCTGACTCAGATAATAGATTAGGGGAGCTGTGCTTCCTCCTACTCCTCTTTGGCCATTCTTCTATAAAATTCCATTGTTTATTCCATTCTTCTATAAAAGCCCTATTGCTGTGAGGAGGAGGACCCTGCTCACGTACATAGTGATAGCCTAGATCATCTTCCAGGATAGTGTTCTCATGCAAGGGAAAAAACATGGACCTCAAACCTTTGGCATGAAACAGAACTTGGAATCTGTATCTCAGGCAATTTTATCTTCAGTAAGAAAACAACCCCATTTATTGTCTTAGAAAATAACTGTTTTGAGCAGAGCCCACTAGTTCTAATGGTGATTTTGATTATCTGCTAAATGAGGATCTAATATCACTTTGAACTCTGGAAGAGAATTAGACAAATTCTTGCTGACAGTGAAAGTTCAAGTTATGTTTTAAAGGAGAATGTAAACAGATAAGAAAATGTGTTAAGAATTTTAATCTTGATATCATGCCTAAATCTAGATAGGGGCACATCTTATTTGTCTTTGTATTGGTTGTAACTGCTGTGCATTTATATAAGCAATGACATTTCTGCGATAGTGGGGTTTTATTCTGTCTCATGCAAAACATTCTCTTTCCAGCACAGGAAAAAAAAAAAGTATTAAACTCTTCATACAGATCAGTATGAGTCAGATATTAAAGTCTGCAGAGCAACTCATGAATTCATAAGAAAGATTCAGTGATATTATGCAGGAAATCCTAAAGACATGAAAAGCACTTGTGTAATAAAATGAAATTTAAGGGACAATTAACTGATCTTGACTATGTGTAACCTTTGGGATAATTATGATTCCACTGTGGTTTTTTATCTGTATAAATAAATAATAATCAGCTGTTCCCTAAAGTTAAGTTTACATTCAGCAACTGTGGTTTAAATGCTAATAGATACATGTGATTTCTTTTACCTTGTACATGGATCTTAATATTATTATAAGAATTTAAATGTTTGATGATACTCTACCAGTTAGAAAAAAATAGATTTTAATTTTTTATTTGTTTAAAGATCAAGATGACTGACTCTTTTTTTTAATTCAAATGCTTCAGGCTTTAGAACAAAATGTTCTTGTAAGGTCTTTGAGTGACCTCCTGAGCAGAATAACCCGTCTGTATTCAACAGTTACTGCACCACATCTTCAAAGCTGGAAATCCATTTTCCCTCTTGTAATAATGAGATACACACTTGTAGGTAAACTGTCTTTTAAGTGACATGGATGTTTATGTTTCTTTAATAATTCTGCTCCTAGTAGGTTCTAGACAATGAAGTCCATAATTCCTTGGGTAAAAGAGACAATAGCATTTAAGGAATTCTATAGAGAGGCTTTTAAAGCCAGACCTGAGACCTAGTGCTAAAGATTGAGTAAAACACTTTATTCTCTGCTTAACTCTGTGTGAATAATTTTTGAGCAAAAATTATTTAGTAACACTTTATCACTACTACATTGGTATGATTCAAAAGATATCTGATTATTCTGGTCATGTTTTGCTGAATTTAAAACAAATTGGTTGTATGTTAACACAAAGAATATATTTTTAAATATCTTATCATAAAACATTTTTAAAATCAACTCTAAAGCAGTGCTTCACCTCCACATATAGATGTCTTGAGCTTTCCAGCTATGCAATCATGTGCTTTCTGTCTTTTGTAAATTGAAAAGTATTTTTTATAGATGAAATTTTAATTTTTTGTGTTTAGTGTTCTCTTAGGTATGGAGAAAATCTTATTTATATAGGATGCTGGTTTTATTAAATACCCCCATGTTTGCAAAAATGCAAAACAAGAGATCATAGTTTACCAGCTCTATTTTTCATGGAGCCTCTTTGACCATCTACATTTGACCATCTACACCTTTTGTGAAAATGTTCACCCTCTCCTACCCAAAGGTCAAGGAAACAAGTTTGTAGCAGACACTGTGGTTGTATCCCAGTGCATACTGAGGAGACTGTACACTGTTTCAGGCAGTTGAGGAACTATGATACCCTGGAAAAGTAGAAAGAAAAAACACAAATATGGATATCCCCTTCTCTCTTTCTAAAAGGTGGGCATAATGAAAATATAATTAAAAATAAAACTTCCAGGACCACTTTTACTTGCAACTAGTTTTGTGCATTTTCTTCAATGCTGTATGTTTTATGAACATTTAAATGCAGCTTAAGTGTCGCTATATGTCAGGACTGCAAAAAAACCAAACAAAAACTAAAAAACAAACAACCCAGTGACTACTTCTAGTTAAAAATTCATAGCAAGTGCCAGAAAATGTGTCCAACTCTTACATAAAGAATAAGGCTACAAGCCTCGTAGTTTAATGTCTTAATGCACACTGCTAAGTGCAAGGCCATTGCATAAATTGCACAGGAAAATGACCTATGTAAATTCTTCCAGATCAATAAAAAGCAAGCCTACATGCACAGTTGACATGGCAAGAGGATTATTTCTACAGAAATTTTTACAAGCAGCAATTTCTTTTCTTGAACCATGCTTTCTGCCTGGGAGTATAAACATTCTCCCCCTCCCTAAGCTACAGGGAAATATGACAAAAACTGTTCAAAAGAATAATGCCTTGAGTCTGTGATGGGGGGGATGATATAGAAAATGTTAGTAAAGGAAAACTCTAAAGATGGAAATGTTTAATTAGCAATATAGCAGTACCTTATTGCTGATGATCACCACAGCACAAAGCTGCAATGAGATGCTTTGCAGCATTTATTTTTCTTTTCTCCTTTGAAGGAGAAATTTGTGGGTTGTCAGGGACAAAATTGGTTTGTCTTATTCCTGAAAAAGGAGTCATCTGCTGTCAGCATTGAAAAAGCAAGAAAACGTTGACAACTGGAGGTGGAGTTTTCAGGCAGGAGAATTAACTAATGGATGATCACAGGGCACAGGCCCTAAAACCATGCAGCTCATGTGACATATGCCTATGGCATCTGTGAGTCTTTGACCTTAGAGTGGGATGTGACTGGGGAACAGTAAGCTTAGAAATCTGGTTGCTCTTCAGTAGGCAAATATGTAGATTTCTGTAATATGCGCAGCCAGCAAAACCTCTATGATTGTTGTTAACATCTGACACAGAGGTGCTAAATTGTGTACAGAGAAGGGCAATAAAGTTTGTGAAGGCTCTGGATCACAAGTCTTGTAAGCAGTGGCTGAGGGAGCTGGGGCTTTTTAGCCTGGAGGCTCAGGGGGAGATCTTATTCTCTCTGCAGCTACTGGAAAGGACCTTATAGTCAGGTGGGATGTGGTCTCTTCTCCCAGGTAACAAGTGACAGGACAAGAGGAAATGGCTTCCAGTTGTGCCAGGGGAAACTTACATTAGATATTAGGAAAAAAAGGTACTTCAGACAAAGGGAGCAAACTGCCCAGGGAAGTGGTTGGGTCATCATCCCTGAAAGTATTTAAAAGATGTGTAGATATGGCACTGAGGGATATGGTTTGTTGGTGGACTTGGCAATGCTAGGTCAATGGCTGGACTCGGTGATTTTGGGAGTTTTTTCCTAAGCTAAAAAATTCTGTGATGCTTTAACATGAGGGGCTTGAAGGCACTTGTCTTCGGATGTGATCTGATGCACTGAGACTGATGGGACTTGGAATGGTAGATTCGTGGTGGTGGCAAAGCAGTAGCAGAAAAATATTCTATTCATAATAGAGGAGAAATGAAAGGTGGAAGGGGCTAAAATGGCAAGATCATTGATAGGGGTGTAAATGCACCTTTAAGGTGGTGTTTGAAACATGCTTCAGAAAAGAGCACTCAAAGATGCTCAATGGCTTCCGTGTCAGAAATAATTCAGTGGGATACTTCTCTTAACTTAGAAAAAAGGGACAGCTGAATGGGTTTCTAACATAGCACTGTAAAATAATGAGCAGCGTGGAGAAGGTGAATACAAAGGTGAATACACAATGACTGCTCACTCTGTCTTCCAATACAAGAACCATGATACATCAAATGACTCGAACAGGTAACAGGTTCAATGGAAATTCCTGCCTTGAAACATTGTAGGCACTAGAAGTTCATGGGTATTCAAACCATGACTGAATTCAATGGGCCTTTATTCCATGGATTTGCCCAAAGAAACCTCTTTAGCAAACTGAACCTCTGGTTTGTGTCAAGGCCTTAACAAGTATACTATGTAAGAAGGATAAAATTATTTCTATGAGTGTCCCCTTGAATTTGTTTTTTCCAGGATGATCATGATTGGACATTTGTGGGGACAATATTGGGCTAGACAGACCTATAATCTGACCCAGGATAGCTTTTTATGTTTACTGTCTGAATCCCTAGATGAGTGATGCTTTTGTTGCTTTTGTCTTGTCAATTTATGTACTCTAGCAGTCAGAAGTTTGTGGGAAGTTATAGTATCCTCAGAGATATAAATATATTTTTTTTCTTCTGTCCTAGGACTTGTGCAACTGAATGACACTGATTCTTTGTATTTTAGGATCATCTTACGTGTAACAAAAGCTTTAGGAGAGGGACTCACTGTACTATTATTTTGCTTAAAGAACAGTGACCTTGCCTTTAAAATATTATTTGTGTGTTATTCATTTAAACTATAGGAACCAGATACAAATAAATATGAATGGTTGTTAAGTTATTTTTATATTTATTTGTATAAAAGCATTTTAAATTGGAAATAAATTTTAACTTTTCAGAAGTAAGGCCTACAGGTGGTTGAAGCATGATATTCTGTTCCATACAGGGAGACAGCAGGTACCAGGAGACTGTATCAGAAGCATTTTCACTCCTCTAGGGGAGGACAGTGCTTGGCAAATATAACACACTAGAAAAGAATACTATCTGAAAGTTGGGAGGCCATGAGAGCTGTGGATCTTGGTAGAAAACCAAGAGTTTTCTGGTTTAGGAGCTCCTGCCCACCACTGTAAGGAGAAAGATGTTTACAGGCTTATACCTCGCAGTGATGGTTCCTTCTTGGGAAGGTTCTTCCTAGGGAAAATTTGCATTTAGCTGAGAAAAAATGCAGAACCCTTGAGAAGGGAAGCTTCCCTAGGCAGAAGCTCTTTGATAGCATTATTAGAAAGAGAAAATAACAAAAAAATCAATGCTTCATGGAAGCCATTAGGAAGTTATTATTATTTTTTTCCTTTAGCTGCTGTATTGAGGAGAAAGCTCTTGCATCTACTTTTTTACTTAGGTTTAAATCAAATAGGACTACTTTCTCTCCTTTATTATTTTTAACCTCGCTGAACTGTAGTAGGACTTGTGATTAGGTTGAGGGTGTGTATTTTCCTTTACTACTTGAAAACTCCTATATTTAATGATCATGCAGACATCAATAAAAAATATCCTGTGCAGACAGAAATCCCACGGTGTAGTTTTTTAATTTATGTTTGTATCGAGCTGACTCATGGCACTCCAGTTTTTCCCTAGTGTATAAAAAGAGAAAAAAAAATAATCCCATATTAAGTAATTAGTTCTCTTGTTCTTTGATCCCGGGTCTCTAACAGTGGCAATATTTGTATAGCAATGTGTTTACATTTAGCTTGTAACTACTGCAGTGATAAATCCTCACGGTGATGAAATGCTGGAACAGGCTGACCAGAGAGGTGGTGGTAGCCCTGTCCCTGGAGGCATCCAAGTTTGGATGATGCTCTGATCAACCTGATCTCTTTGAAGATGTCCATGCCCATTACAGAGGGATAGGACTAGGTGACCTTTAAAGGGCTCTTTCAACACAAGCTGCTCTATGAATATATGATTTCTATGGTGTCTGAGTCTGGAATGTGAAACTTGTTATGCTGGGGAATTAAAGAACACTATGTATTGAAAACTCGGTTATAATACATACAGAGGAATACACTTACTGTTTATTAAAAAGCTTCACCAGATACCTGCCTTAGGATGCTTTTGTTAATATATCACTGCTGTTAATAATCCATAGGCCAGCAAAAAAGGGAACCCATTATTACTACAGTAGCGATGAGCCAAAACAATAAGCGATCATCACAATCATTTTGAATAAAAAAGTTGCTTTATTCTGTAAAATTTCCCTTACCAAATCACATTCTTGTTCCTAGATACCATGGAAGGGAATTTTAAAAATAAATTGTTCACATACTCATTGTGTAAAAAATGTCCAGAATATAAAAAGCTATTGAGAGAGTCTCTTGTTGGTTTAGAAACTTCCTAGAGGAAGAAGATTCACTGGACTTTGTGATTAAAGTATAGTGTTATGAAATAATTAACTTTTAATTTTTCTTAGTAATTTTTTCTTTGATCCAAATAAGATTCTTAAAACAAATATCAATATTTCTATATGTATAAAAACACTTTGGTAATTTAATACAATTTAACATCTGCTTGAACATTCATGTCCTATGGATACTGAAAATAAATGTAGGGAAAAACATAACTAACTGGAATACTTGAGAAAGCTGAAAACATGGAATATACAAACTATTAATCAATTTAATTTGTTAAAATCTTAATCACTTACTTAAACAACTAATGTACAAAATGTCAGTGGTTCTGTACAAAATAAAAATATTCAAATTTATAGAGTATGTGCCCTCTCATATAATCTCAGGGTTTATCAAAGTTCCAGCTTGGTAACATCTCAGACAGACCACTGTTACCACAGTGATTTCTACCATACTATCAACCACATTCTTTTAAAAGAGCCAGTATCACTGTTAGTTTTTGTTTATTTTTTTATAATCAATGCAAACCCAGCTAGTCAGGATATTTTGTTTCTTTGCTTTGGCAGACACAACCTAGGTTTGGGCTTAAATCTGCTTTTTGGCTTGAAAATGGCAGTTTTTCTGTTAGTACCCCCTTATTAATTTTCTGATGGCCTCCCTTCAGCACAAGCATTGTTTGGAAGGTATTTTGTGAGCCTAGTTACAGATCCACAGATCTGCATTTATAGAAACATTTTGTGGGAGAAAATTCCTGTACATTACAAAGAAAGCAAGAATTAATACGGGTCAGAATTTAAACTACCATAATCAGAGAGTAAATGTCAATAAACATAGGTTATTACTGTAGATTAATTCAAAGCACCCATAAAAAGTTGATTTCTAACTGCTTTTTCAGTAGAAAATCAAGATATATTTATTTTTTCCTTTTTTTTTTTTTAAATTAAAAGCTTTTAGCTCAAGTCTATGTAAAATTATATTCTGGGATTTTTCTTTTAAGAGATAAAAGATAATTATTGTCTTTTTGAAAAGTGATAATAAATTATGGATCTGATTGTTAAGGAAATAAGGAAATACCTGAGTACCCCCAAGGTAGTGTCTATCAATTGTACAAGAGAAAGAGACCAGGAGATGCTGACTTCTCTGCAAATTTGAGATCTGAATTTGTAGAATTTCCAAAAGCTACTTCACTATTACCTGAAACAAGTTTTTTTCTCTGTTTCTGGAAAATATGATCTAGGCAGAGAGGATAAATCTTTGCTAATGAACAGTAGTCTGCTGCCATGGTATATAACATATTCCTCCTAATAATAACTCATTCTTCAATACTTGATGCATGTTTTAAGAGTTTAGAGTAATGAAGTAAATATAAGAAAAAGGTTCCACAGCTCTTGAGCAACTTGCAGCTATCATCTCTGGATCCAGAAGATGCATGCTGGATACTGGAAGTGCAGAGTAGATGGTGAGGAAGATTGGGATGCAGGTGGGAGTGGAGCTTTTTAGGTGGGTGTTTTGGGACAGAGGTGCAGGGATTTAATGCACTGAGGGAACTAAGCAGATACCAGCAGGGGCAAGCAGCTAGTAAAGATTCAATTGGCAAGTATTATCCGTCCATTAGAGGATTCAAATTCAGATTTCAAGTTTAAAAAATTTTGATAATTGAACGAGACAGAAGAATTAAAATGAATGGATGTGTTTGAAAGAAATCCCTTCTGTTTGTGACTTTGAGTTTGGGTATTTGGCCTTGTGTATTACAAGAAGGCTTTTTAAACAATCGAACAAACAAACTAACCTTCATATTATTTTCTTAATCCACTGAGAGGTGAGAGGCAAATCCCATGCACTCAAGCAAAATGAATGTGCTCTGAGAGTTTTTGAAAACTATCACTGCAGAATCGTGAGTTTTGCAGTTATTCTTGACTTTCCTGTTTGGTGTTTGGAAGCTTTTCATGTCTTCTTGGGCTTAATTTTCTCCTATCTGTGCTCTGTTCTCTTCTTAATTGTCTAATTTTGCACACAGTGTAAGGTAGATTTTTCTGACAGCCATATACCCCTGTGGGGTTTGCCTGGATGCTTCAGCTCTGGTGTGCAGCATTGTAGATTTTTCAAACTTCCCAAATGTGGGGTAGGAAGAATTGATACTGAATTGAAAGTTCAGCTAAATTTGGGTCAGTTTGCTTTTTATCTTCTAAATTTCTAAATTCTTTCATTCATTTGGGATTTTGGAATTGTAAAATAATTGATCAGTTAATCGCTCATTTTCAAAAAGACTGAGCAAATATTATCCAAACTTTAGGAATGACCAGTTCCTAAAATAATTTTCAGATACATTAATGAAGACATTTGTGAATATTGGCAGTTTACTTTGGCAAAGGAATATCAATGTATGGCAAAGAGAGTTTTTAATAAACTGCTTACAGAAAATAAAGGTAGTGCCATGGAACCACTTAGTTGGAAATTAAGGAAGAAAGATCATCACTAATGACACTTGGAGATATTATTTAACAGGTAATCTAACCTTAAATTTATTTCTTTTATCCGTGTTTAGGCTATCAATAATTTAAACTTTTCATTTCATTGTAAGCATTAGGACAATTTGTTTCTCAATAATAATAAAAATTAAAATGCAATATTATATTGAATTAACACAGAACCACAGGGAATATACAGCATAATTTTATCTGTGAATCAATGGAGTACAACAGTTCTAGATGCTGTGCACTTAGAACCAAGAAAAAAACTTTTTATTGCAATTATCACCTTGGAAGCGCTTGCACTTTTGCAATCAAACCCCATGTGGCTGATTATAAAGATAAATACATGCCAAACCAAGCCCTTCAAAGATTCTTCAAACAGAGAGAATTGGAAGGGAAAAAGTAAACAAAAATAACTAAAGACGTAAGAAAGAAAAAAATTAAAAAGTAATCACTCACCACCAGTAGACCAATGCCCAGCCAATTCCTGTGCAATAACTGCTTTGGAAGAAATCCATCCCTAGCTGTATTGCTAAGCATGATATTAGATGCTTTGGAATGCTGCTTTGGTCAGTTCAGGTGAGCTGTCCTGGCTTTGTCCCCTCCCAGCCTCTTTCCCTCTGCCTGTCACCCTGAATTTCTACAGCCTTCTGAGAATTTTTAAAGCCTTCTGAGAATCTCTGGAGTTTTCTAACTTTTCTAAAACTTTTCCAATGTTTACATGTGAAAGTGGAGTCTTTCAAGGACTTTGTAGGAAAAACAATCTTTGTTTACATTTCTCTCCCAAGGACAGACCTTTGATGGACTTTTGTCTCTGCCAGTGTGGATGGAGAGGTGGCAACTTCTCCCTCCAAACCAGAGACAACCCCTGGAAAACTGTATAAACCCTAGTTGTAAATAAACTTTCTCTTTCCTGCCTTTGGAGCTCACTTTGTGTCCCGTGCCTTCATTCCGTGTCCTGTTGGGACAATGCCAGCCTTCTTGCTGGACTGCAGTGAAG
This sequence comes from Hylia prasina, assembly GCA_013397195.1. Taxonomy (NCBI): domain Eukaryota; kingdom Metazoa; phylum Chordata; class Aves; order Passeriformes; family Sylviidae; genus Hylia; species Hylia prasina. The sequence continues at coordinate 510,011 of VYXD01015998.1, forward strand.
AACAAAGTAGGCCTTGACACTGAAAATTCTGTTCAGTAATAGCAACAGTGTTGGTGTGTTATCAACACTGTTTTAGCCAAAAACCTAAACCAAAGCAGCCTATGGGCTGCTATGAAGATAATTAACTCCATCCCAGCCAAACCTAGGAAATGACTGAACAATCATTTTCAGTTGTTTCACTTCTAAGATTTTGAGCACTTTGCTTTCCAGCTAGAAAAATTCAAAAATCTGCGAGTTTCCCATTTTTTGTTGGCAGCACTGAACAGTGGGAAAGAACAATCTAATCTTAGACTACTATATACCAATTTAAGAAAACATGAATATTTTGAAATTTCAATTTGAAACTTCTATTTTGTTAAGCCTTTTGTTAAGCCTTTTGTTAGAGGACATAAGTTGACATAAGTATAAGTGTAAAATAACTCGAGCAAAAGGGGAAATGTAAAAGTCTAAGATGTAATTTCAACCAAACTATATTTTTAAAATTTAGCATAATTTGCTCAAAATATTAAATCTTACAGCTGTCAAATCTGAATTTTGCAAAGTAAATATACAATAAAACATCACCTGAAGCCCAAATTACTGTTTTGTTTCTATGCAACTGAATAGCGGAGTAAGAATCTAAGAGATACTATTTGAAGGTTTCTCTAATGGTAGATGCAATTATTTCCTGCAATATCACGCGTGAGGGATAACTTGTGTAACTGTCTGAGTAGAGCCCTTCCTGATTACAGTTGCCTGTTGTTTGCTCAAGCCATCTAAAAGGCACAATCGACAAGCAATTGTAGCATGAATCATAAGACCTTTGAGCTGAACCATTCAGAATGGCGAATTGGCTTCAAACATGTTTAGAATGCATTTATTTATTTTATTTTTTTATGCTTCTGGAGATCCACAAATTCAAAATTATCAAGTTATATTTTTTTTTTCTTCTGAGGGATCCAGAAACAGCCTGCATAAATGAGGATTGGAGCAAGGCTGTTATTTAAGGCTTTTGTGACCAGGTGATGAATTCAAATTTCTTGTTTGCTTTGGATCGGTGGTTTGGTTCTACATTTATGAATTATTTTTGCAGTATACTGCCTGCATATCTTTTCTCTAACATGAACAATACTGCATTCCATGTGTGGGCTTAAATTATTTCACTTCATTTGCTTGCTGATTTGAAATAACTTAATAGAGATGTAGCACTATTGCCCCATGTCTAATGAAAAGTTTTATCATGGAGCTAAAGAGAAGATAGGATCTGACTTTAGGCCCTTGCAAGTTTTGAAAACAGTCTTTTAATCTAAGGTGTAAAGATTCAGATTGCAATCTAATCCTTTAAATTACCCCTTATTAAGGAGAAATTGGAACTTCTAGAGCTCTACATTACTGTAGAGATCAGCACCATATTAAAAAACATATTAGGCTTGGGGAAATCTGAGTCAGAGGTTAAAATATTTCTGGAAAGTGATGCATAAAATTTTGGTCTAAGGATATTATTTTATTAAAAAATTAGCATGAGCAAAATATATATGCAATTTTGTGTTAATATTAAGCTATATTTAAAAGAAATAATGCACAATTATTTACTCTAGATCAATTTATATGATAGAAAAACACTGATCATTGAACTTTTTGAAACATTTATCTTGTTTTCTATCCATGCTTCTGGTTTCTTGTATTCATGGATAAATACCTCAGCACAGGCAAACTGAAAGGTATTTTGGAGACAGACTTCAACAGAAGGAAAAATATTTATAAGATGTATCTTAAATGACATCAAAACTTTTCAAAGGGGGCTGTGTATAGACTTCAATGCAGGAAAAGCTTAAAATAAATGAATATTCAAGGTACCAAATCAATTTAGAAAACAGCATAATACACCTGTGAAAAAGGCAAATAAATAGTTTGCACTCCCCTAAAGTAAATGTGTAGTTCTCCTATCTGTATTGCTGCCTTTCTGGAAAAGAGAATAAATGACTCTCAATAAGCCTGTGCCAGATGTAAAAGACAAAGTGTCACACTTCATTGTTTCCATGGCATGAGCAGCATTTCAACTAAGTTGTCACTGTTCATTCTGAACAGGCCTTTCCACAGGTCTGACTCATTACAGATTTGAATTGAATTATAAAGACACTGAGGCTAGTGGTTAACATAAATCAATATGAAAGGCTAGAAAACCTGTTTTTCTCAAAAGTGGTCACTAACAATGACAAGCTAATAATTTAAGACAATGTTATTTAAATCTAATTTACATGATATCTCTATATATATGACAACCTAATCCTGTGTGGTTTTTATTTTTTTTTTGCTGTAGAGTGATTTGCTCCTGCTTGTGTCATTTCTAAAGAAATTCCTGTTACTGAGTGGGTATGGAAAGCTATAATTTGTGAGCACATTTTCCAACATACTATTCATGGGGAAAATCACTGCATGGAATATTTAATTTTTGATTATTTGGGGAAAAAAGAGCTATAAGAAAGAGTCCCTATAAAAGATCAAGGATGTTTTATGATGACTGTTTGTTTCAAAATGAAGTTAACAGTAAATAAACCACAGTAACAAGTTAAACAGTATTCTGTAATAAGAGAATAAATATTTATGTTGTTGTTCAGTACCAATGTGGTAATAAAGGGAAACTGAAAAAGAATAAGAAATAAGCATATTGGTGTGTAAATACAAAAGCAATTATGAATGTGTGAGAGAACAGCTCAGAAAGCTCTTGCTGTAGGGCCTCAATTTGTTACTGGCTCATGTGCATTTGTCTCCCAGACATGTGAGATGCATCCACTCAGAGAACCTGTAAGTAAGAGGCTTGAAGGACAGTCTTTGATTGAGCTCTTATCTGAGCTCTGTAATGAGAAGGAAGGAAAAGGACAGATTCCAAGGGCTTTCCTGCCTACTTACTTTGAATCAGCCTCTACATGTGCCTTTCCTTTTTACTGTAGTGGGAACTATCTAATACTAACTAATACTAACTTCAACAGTCTGACTCCTCAGCAGTAGGATGAATTTTGTACGTGTGTGTTCTGAATACTCTGTAAACCTTTAGTGGGCAAATTCTTTACAGATATTTTCAGCATACCTCCAAAAGGTAAGCAATAATATTATTTTCATAAGTGTAAGGCTAATTTTATTTTTTGTCAATGAGTATGTACAGCTTAATGAAAATTCATTTCTAGTTTAGGGAGTAAATTCTGTTTTGCTGTGAGTCACTATGTCACCTGTTTCCTGTTAATTATTTGAGCATTCATTGCCAAACATCAATGCCTTGTTTTTCTGAAATGTGTGAAAAGTAAAAAATCCAGATAAAATGTATGTTTTGGGTTTTTTTCTGGTGGATGCAAGTTGGTGTTGCTGAGAGTGACTAATACCTCTGTATGCCACTGTTTTATGTATCATCTTCAGCAGGGCTGCTGAAGTAAGATTTTAATTTTTCTCTAAATGAAAAACAGTTAATGAGGTTCACCTGCAGGAAGTCATTGAGGATTATGCAAGAGTATTTAGCAATGCTGGATATGTGTGTTTAACAAAGAGCAGCAGGGAAATCTGACCTCATTTGAATAGCACTTTCAGAATACAATTAATTTTATTTTCAGGAAGATTGTAAAGGCTGCTTACAATAATAAACTCAGAAGTGACATCCATCCTAAAGAAAACTAATTGTAGGTGAAATTGAATCAAACTCAGTGAAAGGGATTTAGCTGCCATAATGTATGTACTATGAGATATATTGCCTCCAGCAACACAGTTACAAAAGCTCTTGCAACTCCATTGAGTCCTTTGCCATATCTGCCAACCTCTACAGTTTGCATCCTAAGACAGTTTTAGGAAGTCAGAAAAGGCAGTAGAGGCCTGTTTTCAGGCAATTGAATCTTGCTTTGTGTCTCCCTAAAATTCCTCTTTGCAAATCAGCATTAAAATTTTAATTACGACTGCAAATAAACTTGAATTGCTGGGCTGATGAGCTCAAGAATAAAAACCAAACCAAACATAAAAGAGAATTAAAAAAAATTGAATGAAACCATTGCAACATAACTAACCCCTTGGCTCATAATTATCACTGAGGTTTTTCTTGTGTTCTATGACTAACTGTTGCACAAGAGTTTAATACTCCAAAAGCTGATTTGTTTTGGTCTGAAGTACTACCCAAAAGTTACACTGTAAGTAAAAACTAGTAATGAGGTGGTTTTTTAACATCAATAATCTGGTGCTTTGTTCAAATATAAAAGTTATTTAAAGTTTTTAATATTTTAAAAAGATGGACCAAAAAGGATGCTTCAAAACAGCAAAACTCATGGTAATATAAAGACCTAAATAGAAAANCATGTTGCTCTTTGATATAGAAGAAATGTGTTGGGGCCTAGAAATGCAAAAATATAGCTGTGTTTTGACCACCAAAATATTAAATACAATTTTCTTTGATCTTTTTATCCATTAATTTTAATAACATATTTCAGCTGTACTGTGTAGCACTAACGGTAAATTTATTAAGACCTTTATCTGTCAGCTGTGCTTGAGAAATTCTAAATATTTTATACAAACTATGTAACTAGTGAGCAAATACATCTTTTCATAATAATCATGAAATGGAGAAAATTTAAATACCAGATTCAGAGAGATCCTCTCTCAGCATAAAACCCACCTGTATTACATGGAGTTGTCTCATGCAAATATCACAGGTTCACACTATCAGAAAGAAGAAAAATTCGCCTGCTCCAGAAAGAAGACATATATATCTTGTAGTGTTACCAGATTTTAAGCCACCTGAGGTGGTGGCAACCTATATCCACTGTCTTCAGCACAGAAATCTCCTTCTTGTTTGTTTTCCCCAGTTCATACCTCTGCAAAAAAAAGTGACAATTAGCACTGAATACTTTAACACTTGCATCAAGTAAGGCCCTCTAGTTCTTGTGAGTGAGGAAACAGCGAATAAGAAAACCCACCATCTGCATGACATATATGTTTTTTGCAGAATTCTACCTTACTTCAAGCTGTCTCTTTACCAGGTTGAATTATTTTTTCCTGTTGACTCATTATGTGAAATTTATCATACAATTTGTTGCCATCCTCTTTACTTTTTTCAGATCTATTACATAACTTTTGAAATGAGCAGGATTTGGTTCAAGGTTAAGATACATATGGGTGCCAAGTACCCAAACTCTCTTTTTAGTCAAGGGAAGTGAGCAGACAAAACGGGCAAACTGGTAAGCTGCAAAGGACTGACTAAATTTGAGATCTGTTTGCATTTCAGAGACTCCCATGTAGATGAGACTTGAGACCTGGGAAAGACACATTCCTTTTCTGTGCCAGAGGCCAGGAGGGGTAGCTTCAACAAGGTCAGGTAGCCCATATGTGAGCATAAGTATTGACTGTGCTCACGTCAGTCGTTCTGCCAGATCAAATGAGTGCCATGGGAACTTGTCCTCCTGGCACACCTATTGGCTTCTGCACCTGTTGGCTTCCACATCTATTGGCTTCTACACAACTGTCTAAATCCTGAACTTCAGCCTGTCCCTCCCTGACCAAACCCTCTCCCCAGTGGAGGGGATTAAAACTATGTGCAGAGATATTGTCATGAAAGTAAAGTTTCCACCTTATACACTATTACAGAATTTATCTTTCAGTTTTAAACCCTTTGTCCCCTGTTTAATTGGTGTCATTTAGACTGTTTTCCTTATAGAAATAGTTGGAGTGATTCTGTCAATACTCTACCTCCTTTCTAGGTATGCTTCCGTGCTTGAATACCTAAAAACAGAGGTTGTGAAGGGAAGAGCTGTGAAAAAGGCAGCTAGATATTCCTATCTGTATGTTCATATGCCTAAACCAGAATGATCGTCAGTGAGGATACTATTTTTGTTAGGCAGTAATAAATCGAGTTGTAAGACATAGATTCATTGAGAACACATTTTATATGATACTTATAATTAATGGAACATCTTTTTCCTTTAAAAAAAACTTGTGTTCTCTGTGGAGGTGTTTGGGGAAAGAATAAAAAAGGCCTGAGCATGGGCAGACACTGGATGAAAAAAAAAATTTCTGTTTGAACCATGAAAATTAGAAAAAAAATGAGCTGAGTTCAGTTGGTTGAAGCATGGTGCTAATTAGACCAAGGTTGTTGGTGCCTGTATAAATCACTGTATAGACCATTCACTTAAAAGTTGGACTCCATGATCACTGTGGGTGCTTTCAACTCAGAATATTCTGTGTAATTCTATGATATTGCTTAGTCTTTTACAAATACAACCCTTCACTGTGGTCAAAGTAGTTTGAAGCATTTTAGATTTTTTTTTAAGGATATCATTGTAAATAAAAAAGAAAAGTGAATAATCTGGTCATGGACTATGGTATTCTGGTTAAAGATGTATCTGTTTGGCCATGCACTAGAAAAAAAAATCTAGAAGAGGGCATAAAAAGGAAGAGTTTCTTTGTATAATATAACAGTTAATATTTAATCCAAATGCAGGGTTCAGATAAGGTAGGGTGCATAACTCTTGTTTTCTGCCAAAACAACTTTTCATTTTTCTCAAGAGGTTTCTAATTCAGTAATTAAAACGTAATTCTCAAATTAGTGAACAACATTTTACAGCATAATTATCATATTAGCTAATAACTTAGCATCTAGGCTCTTAATAAAACAAATTATCTGCATGTAATTGAAGATCAATCTAACCCCAAACTCTGCATAGTTTTAGTATGCTGAGTTTCGACATACTGATGGAAACAGTAAAAGGATGTACTTTGGAAGGACCATCTGCACATCTAGGTTGCATTTCAGTCATTAGGAATATAAACATCTTCCCTCTCATGGAAAAGATTAATTGGGTAATTATTAAGAAATACAAGTGACAGTCAAAGTCATTGCAAATTAGAGAGGAGTGTAAGGTATTTAGTTTCTCTGTGGTTCAGATCAAATGTTTTTACCTTCTGCTTGTGTATGACACTTTCCCTCAGACCCTCCAATAATAATACTGCAGACTGTGAATTAAATATTGCTGGTTTATCGCTGGAGATGTGAATCAGTATGTGATATGCAGCATACTGAAAAAGACCCTCTTGTGCCTCATTAAACATTTTTGCTTCTTTACTTCAGGGGCCCACTGGAATCAGTTCTTCACAGGAGTGTGCATAAATTATTAGTTTCTGATGCACTCAAATTTCATATACATTGGCATGCTTTTTATTGATATTTATCATGTTAATTTAATTATTTAGAAATATGAATCTGTGGCAAAATTTGTTGTTAACAAATTTGTTGTTAAGATTTAGAAGAGATTTTAGATTTGTATTTCTTTCATTTATGGAACTGATATTGTAAATTTCCTTCATTTTTTTGGAGAGCCATGTCTAAATTTCTTTTGCTAGGTTTGTTTGCTTAAGTCATATTGAGATTTTATTTATCTTGCGTCACATTGAAAAATGTGAAAGCTTCAGTATTGCTGTAACCTATGAAATAGACATGTTCAAGTAATCTGAACCAATGTATTTTTAAAACTTTAAAATCAAATCTGCTCAATTTAGCAGGAGAAGCACCTAATATCTCTGCTTTTGAAAAGAGACTTGTTTTCAACTTTCTCATTTATCAACACTAACACCTAACAATAACACTGAAGATTCACCTCTTTCCTCCTTCTTGACATTTTTATCATAAGGACCTAATATTTTTTTTTGTTGTACTATTTGCTTGTTTCTGCATTCAGAGTACATCCCTTCCTCCCTGCCCCCTTTTTTTTTTCTTCCATGGCTGAAGAATCAAAAATGTAATCATTGAGAGAATACAAGAATATCCATATTTACAGTCCAAGTTCATACATCAGGGACAGAAATAGTGAAGATTTTTCTAAAAAATGTTCAATAACCCATGATGGTCTTCTGAAAATTGCTTCTAAGTATCTAGAACCTTATGCTCATGGAAGCACAACCCTATTTTAACCGGGGTAGTAGTACTGTTGACAAAAGTGATTTTGATGAGATGGTTGACAAGATGAAAAGATAATTACCTCATTTCTAAGAAACTCTCTAATGTAAACATTTTTGGTAACTGAACATTTGAGTACTGAAGTGAAACATTAGTTATTTTAACAGTGTTTGTCACATTTAGAACTCATCCATCAGTCTGATTTTGAAGGGCTTTTTTTTTTGTTCTTGTTTGTTTTTTTTAAAACTTTGAAGAGTATTATTAATTTTCCTGGTATTTCACAGCATATCTATAGCAATGATTTCAAATTGTTCAATTGTAATACAGTCAGAAAACACTTTAGAAAGAAGCAAAAATGCCTCAAGCAGTACTGAAGAAAATTTATGTTTCAGGGCGAAATGGAAACAATAAACAGTTCCAGTTAATGCATTGCAGTAGGGCAGAAGTAGGAAGTAGTAATGAACTGCCAATAAATAAGGGAAACACAATGCAGCAAACTAAAAATTGGAAAGTATTTTCTGGAGATATAAAAAAAAAATTGAAAAAAAAAATTCTTACTTTATATAAGTACTAAAATTAAGGGATTATTCATATTTAAAGTTCACACCACTCATAAAATTATTGTGGCACTCTGCATCTGTTACACAGATGTATGTATGTGCATATATGCATATATATATATATATGTAGTTTAGCTATGTCTTTTGTCCTTTTTCTTTTCTCCTTGATTAAATTAGAAAATAAAGAATTGCTTCAGGTTATTGAAGGATTCAATGCATGGCTTGAGAGAAGGATGAAAAATATGAAAATGCAGTTTTTGAACTTGCTTAAATCACTCAAATATCTACAAACTCCTGAACATTTAAGTATTAAGCATTAAAAGAAAAAAAATCATCCCAAAGCTGGTGATAACCATTTAAACATTTAATTTCTGATGAAGATTCTGCGCAGGGATCCAGTTACTAAAATTTCATTACTTAAATGATGGGCACAGCATCTGACAGGCCTTAGGTCATGCATTTTGGGTTGTTTTTGTTTATCCATTTACAAGATTCAAGTTTTAGTCTTTTGTGACTGCAAATGAACTTTTTATTGGCTTTCTTTAATGTCCAAAGTCAAGGCAATGAGTATTTTTAAAGTTTAATTTAAGAAAGAAATGAATTTTTAATGGTGTTTTCTAATTTTAAGCTTTTGTGAATACTTTTAAGAAAATTTTTGTTTCTTGACATTTTTGGAAAGAGGAAACAGACCTTATTTATTTTGAGGTTTTAGATAGGCTTAAGTGTGAGAATTTGGGCTTTCTTTTTTTCTCTATTGAAAAATGCATATTTTGTGATTCTCATTGCTGCATCCTGCAATGTTTGGTTTGTTGCTTTTAAATTACCTATTTGGTCCTAGCAGGGTGAGTAAAATTATCTGGATAACTGGGACTTGACCCTGAAGGTACTTCTGGCTAGCACATGCTGATATCTGATGTTGAAGATGCATTAGGAATTACTTAACCAGAAAGACCAAGCAGAAGGAGACCTGACCATATGACACCAGTCTGTTGAGGTGCACTGGTGTTGTGGCAGGAATCAAGGAATAAGTAGGGATGCAAGTTGGAAGCTACAGGCTGGGACTATTGATTACTCAGAAAGAAAACCTGAGTCATGGCCCTGAATTTCTCTCCCATTTAAGCATTTTCTACAAGAAATTGATTGGATAAGAAGCAAATAATCTAGATATTTTGGCCTGGCTTGTCTTTTATAACTAGCAGAGGCATATAGAAATACATGATAATTTCAGGGTTACTCTTGTTTTTTGGATCTTGCAAACTGAAAATTCCTATGTGGTAGCCTATCTTCAGTCAAAACTGAAAATTATGTTATATGTAAGAGTGCTGTCTGCTGGTTAGAACATCATTCTGAACACTTTGTATAATGGATTTTGTTTCCTGCTTTATAGGCAAATGCTTTAACAAGTTTGCTTGAAAAAAGTGAATAATGACATAATCACAAGCAGTATATTTTCTTGAGGTTGGTTTTCCATGTAAGCTGTACATTTAGCTTTTACTAATTGTCTTCTGACTTCGAAGTTTAAACTCTTTTCTGTTTCATGTTTAGATGTTGAGAGATCCAAGTATGAGCTTCTTATAATGCAGCATAACAAGTATAATCTCTGCTTGGATGTCTTTAGCTCCTGGAAAACCTTTCTGTTTTTCAGGAATTTTGAAGTGATTTCTGGTAACTGTTGAACCATGGTCTCTGTGAATTTTTTTCTGAGAAATTAGATATGTGACTGTTCTAAGCTCTGCTTAAAAAATTGTGGTAAAATCTGACATTCTTTACTGACTCTTGTTTACCTTATTAAAGCAAAACTGAAAAAAAGCCCCAAATCTGCAAAATCCAAAAACCCAAACTAAAACCACAAACCAAAACAAAAAATCTCCACATTTTTTCTCCAGCTTAACCTATAGACATGTTAGTATTATACAGTACAATACTGTAGGAGTTAAGTTCAAAATGCATTTACTTTTGTAATGTTAACATTTCTTATAGGTGAGTCACACTTATTTTAAAAGCAAGTGAAAACCTGGATACAATTTTCTTCATTGTCTGTGCATGGTTTGGCTTCTCAAATGAGATTTCAGACACAAACTTACATTTAAGAAGACAAATAGCATGCAGCATAATGGAAAATAAAAATCCTGGCCTGGATGCAATATTATTAGCAGTTTTTTAAGGTCTTTATAATGAGATTAGAGAACTGGTTGTGTCAGTGTTCTAATACATTTTATGACTCTTTCTAGAATGAAATTAAATGGTTTATGATTTGTAGATCTTTAAACCTATAAGTAGGGAAGTTAAAAGGTGGTAACTGCCCAGTAAGTAGCCTATAAGCAATGTAAAACTTTCATGAGGACCAGTGTAAGACTATTTCTGTAAAATATAGACATTTAAGTTTGCATGTTATTGCTTTAAAGAAGTTTTGGAGAAAAAAGGCTTCTTCATGGAGATTGAGAAGCTTTTCATCTAGATATTGACTGTCTCTAGAAAAAACAAGGGAAAGAAACAAGCGCGTTGTTTTAAGGCAGTTCAAAACAGTTTGTTACCCAAAGTAAGGGAAAGCACATTTTTAGCAAAAATCTCCTGAGGCCATATTTGTAGTCAGACTTAATTTATTACTTTGTTTCCTTTTGTTACTGTGAATCATGAGAGGCTAATTATTATGTGAGTGTGATAATTGCATTGATATTATCAAGTGGGTTCTGTATTACATTGCTTAGCATGTCAGAGAAAGCTAATGTACATCCCTTAAAGTGGGAAGAAATCTTATGGACCGTACATTCTAACACTAGATGAATGTGTTCAGGTATTGTTATTTTATCTGTCATCTTTACTCATGCTCTATTGATATTTGGACTGAAAGGAGTAATATTTGTAGAGATGTTATCAAAAGCAGTATTTTATAAGTATACTGCATATCTTAGCCTAGTAATATTTTTAAGTTTTTATTTTTTAATTTTCAAAACATATTTCTGCTGATAAAAGGGAAGATTCTGATGTGTGTTTTTTGTCACATCTGACTTGAAGGTGTTAGAATTCATCCAGTTACATTATAACAGCTTTGAAGATATTGACCATTTGTATGCTCTTTTGTATGCATACAAATTTTGTATGCACAAAAGCTTTTAAAACCTTTTTTACCAATTTTATAAGGTAAGGAAAAGTTTGTTCAAAAGAGATCCACAGTTACTATTTCCTCATAATATTCCTTATTGTTCCCCTACATTTAAGAAAAACCAACCAAAATCTTTCTCTTTTGATATTTAAGATTAACAATATAAACATAACATCGACTGATTATTTAGCCTGTTCTTTACTGTGAAGTCAGAAAAGATAGAGTTTCATTTGTTTTAAATCAATGGATAATTCAAATCCTTTTAGGATTTGAACATGCCTAAGAGTTGTCAGTTTCATGCAACTACATTAAAATGTCAATCTAAAAATAGCTTAGGTGACGAAGCTAATAGTTCTATGCATTTTATACAGCAAAATTTGCAGGATGGCTTCACACACTGATTCCATGAATGTAATTAACAAAAAATATATCTTGTCCAATAGTGTGCAGGAAATAGTAGCAATGAAACTAAACCCCTGAAATTCCATATCCTGCTTCCTTCCTCCAAACCATATGTGCACTCAGAATGCATAAAGGTTTCTGCTGAAGTGTGCTATCTTTTTCTGCAGTGCCATATCCACATAAAACCAGCTTCAAAGTCAAAAACCCAGCATTTTCTTTGTCAACTAATCCTTTTCAACTTTTTCCTGTTGTGAGATTCAGAATGCTTTCAATGTAATTTTGAAAAGAAGTAATAAAAACATGGTATTGTTCAGAGTCACACTACCGTATTCTAAATCTATAATTCCATGAACTACTTTACTTCATGGAAAATGTTATAAAGAAGGAAATTTTTCATTCATTTTTAACATCTTGTTTGAAAGTGATTCAATTTCTTAAATCCTGTTCCAGGCAGAAGTAAGTGGCTGAGATGTAATTTTGTTCTGTATTTATAGGAAGCACAAGTCTAAGCTGTCAGCCTTTAAGGAGTTCTTTGAACCACCTCTGTAGCTTTCAAATCCATAACAGGACCTGAAAGAGGATTATCAGTACAGTGCATAGCACGCTTGATTAGGGCTAAAATGCCTTCAGCCAGCAGCCTCTATCAGTCACTGTAGCTCAACACCTACCGTGCCTCCTCCTGGCAGTACCATACGTGACACATCAGTGATATCAGGTTTTTTGAATGAGTCTCTTCACTGCCCTCTGGCTATAATGCTATTGGAGAAGTGTAGTCCATTCACAGTTCAAAAAGCCATCATTTATTTCCGTCTCTGTAAATGTCTATAGTGTAATACCATCCTCTGAACTCTCAATAATGTGCTTTTGACTTATTATCTTCTCCATGTGGTACCTCCTTGCACAGTCATTGGCTCCAATTACCAAATGGTCAGTTTTGAAAGTGGAACATGTCAGAGATAAGCCTATGTTTTAATAGTATAATACGTAACAGAATTGCTTGCATTCTGTCTTGAAATGCTTGAAACAGTCACGTGTGACTGCTGCTAGTTTTTATGATGTATTAATAAAGACCTTCAGAACTGTCAGTAAATTTGTGCAGATTGGCACATGTTGATAGTACGGCTAAAATGTTAAAAAATGTATAGCTATTAACAACTAGTGTGTGTTTGTGCAAGACCTCTATCCAGTTGGTTTGATATTAGAAAAAAAGAAAATTTTATATCTTTACACAAGTAAATCATAGTTAAAATTAAGATTAATGTTACCTTTCCATAACTTTGTTAATGTGAAAAATGTTATGTGTGAATGATTTTAGAATTTTTGTATCCTGGTTTCACATTTAAAAACCATGGAAGTTTTAACTCTGTGTATATGGTTCATACATTTACAATATTATTAGTTATTTTAGACTAAGTTATTTAATATTATTAGTTATTTTAGACTAAGTAATTTCAAATAGTTTGTAAGCTTCATTTTGACTGATTTGATAGACTATGATCTGAGGGAATGTGGCCTTCTGTTACATGTTCAAGGGTTTAGTTTTTCAGAGGGCGCAGATTGCAAAATAACCTGTAGCTGTAATTAGATGTCATTCATTTCTCATGAAACAAACAGGTGACTGTGACTGTACAAGAAATGAAGGCGAAATTATTTGATTTAATATTAGCCAGATTTGCTATTAGTTTGTTTGGAGTCCTACTTGGATACTTTTGAAGTTTGCTTGAATGAGGATTTTTTCAAGTACGTAATGGTAGCTCAGGTTTCACGATATGCTGCTGTTTCAAAAGTTCTCTACATGTAAGAGAAAGAGAGATTTCCTAATAACTCATATTGGAACTTCTAGTTATCTAGTGATTTGTGCAGTTAAGTAGTTTTGCTCTTTCCATTGGGTTTTGTCAGGTGTTATATGGAGATGACAATACAGAACACACAAGATGGTGATCTTCAAAGGGGACCCTGTTGTGGAATAGAAAGGGAAAATTGAATCATTCTGAGGGTTATTTGTGAAATTTGTCACTTCAGAGTGGGAAAAATATTTAGGGGGAATAATTTTTGCCAAGATGTGTAGCAAGCTGACTTTTATTTTTCTCTTTGGATTTTGTGTTTAAGAAAATTATTTGAAAACTGAGGAAAACAGGATGACTTGTAAACAATAAATGTCAATTCTACTACATTTTTTTGATGGAAAATGCAGACTTTTTCATTTGAACAATTCAGGACAAATATTTTTGTACTTGTATAATTATAAACCATTTTAGATTTTCTTTTTCCTTGGAAAATAGTAAGGACATACATATTATATCCTTTTTTGTAAAATATTACCATCCTTTTTTTTACCAATGATTTGTGTTTCTGAAGAAACAGGTATTCTATCAGTATTACCGTGATGATTTTCCTATTTGTTATGGTAAAAGAACTTGGTCATATAAAGGTTTTTTTCAATACAGACAATTGATGAAAAATCCTAGTGGATTTCAGGTAAATTAAAGCAGTTCTTTCATATCAACATTAATAGGAAATTTGAATTATCCTAGGTGTCAATTCAAAGATGCAGTATTTAAAGAATATTTTTTAATTGCTCTGGCTTATCTGGCTTGGATTGACATGCCTGAAATGCTCCTCATCACTATGATTCTTCAGGTGTTGATCCTAAAAATCTAGTGAGTTTTATCTAAGTGTTTACTGTGACAGTAAAAACTGGAAGTGCTCAGCTATACAGCTATCACCTACTGTACACAGCCTATAAAACTTCATGGGCTACAGATTGAGCTGTAGATACGTGATCCCATATTCCCTGCTGTCACTATTACAGGGCAGAGACAAACTGCCTTATCATTAGCACTGTAAATGAAGAAGTCGTGCATGAGACCACTGAAGCAAGTTAAGAGTAACATAAACATTTTTTTTACTGATTTTAAGTTTTCTCTCTGTGTTTTGAGTTAGCAGTGGAATTTCAGGCTATTCCTCCAGGGTATGCTGCTGGTTGCATCTAAGAACTAATGTTTCTGCCTATCATGGGTCTATAAACTCTGTTAAAAAAAAAACCCCAAATCCTGGAACCTGCATTTTTCAAGCTGCTAGACAGAGATAGGCATTGGTTTGGCTGCTTGTCCACATACGAATGGCAAGATTTATGACTCTTCTGTCTGCTTATCTGAAGGCTTGCAGTGCATTCCTCAATTTGGTTATTAATAAGGCTATCCTGAATACAAAGTAAAGCAGCAGTAAAGAAAAGCCTGCTTAGGAGGGAACAACATGACACAATATGCTATGACAGCTTCTGGATACCACCATCCCTTCATAATTGAGTACATATGAACTGGAAAGGCAA
Organism: Hylia prasina; assembly: GCA_013397195.1. Classification (NCBI taxonomy): domain Eukaryota; kingdom Metazoa; phylum Chordata; class Aves; order Passeriformes; family Sylviidae; genus Hylia; species Hylia prasina. The sequence continues at coordinate 525,307 of VYXD01015998.1, forward strand.
TTCTTTTATTTTCCTTTTCATTTTATAAAAAAATGCAATATAATTAATGGCTTGTCTCCCAGTATTAAACCAGTGGATTAGTATGACATAGTCTTTAAAAATACTTAAAGTATTTTTATTTTTTTGCTATTATTTACATACTTAGTAACAAATATAGAAACACAATAGTAAATTTTAAGACACTGAATAAGATTCTATTTCTTATGCAGCAATGGAAAAACACCATTTAAAACTTCTCATTCTTGCCAGTGCTTGAACTCATTTGTGTGTCTTTGCCGAGCATTCTGGATACATCTAATGCATAGACTTCCAAGCAAACTTAGAAGGTTTCTCCATCTGGAGAATGAGGATCTGTTTTTTTAATATATTCTGATATTCAGAATTCAGACGTGTCTGTCTGTGCTCCTGGTCTTCTTATTGCTTGAGTTCAATTAACCCTATTTAGATGTTCAACTAAACAATGCTGTTGCCTTGTGTGCTATATCAGCTTGGCCAAGGCTGTATTCACTACTGAGGAACCTGGCATTTTCAGTCATTTTACATATTTGTAGGACATGCAGCACTTCTGAGAACCAGTTGATTTGACTCTCTCAGTGTGAAGGTTAAGATGAACCTGCACTTGCCAGCATCCAAGATATTTTACTATATACTTTACTAAACTGAAATGAAAGAACCTAGTGGATTTTTGACAACGTACAGCTTAGAAAAGAGCTAGGAATCTTCGAATATATCATCCACTTTATATTCCTCTAGGGTTCTTCTTTTTAATTTAAATGTCTACCTAGTGCAAAATGTGAAAATATTCAGGAGCAGAAAATAAGTTTTCCTTCCTCCTAGCAAAATATCCTAATCATAGAAGAGAAACAGGTTATTCTACTTCTCTTTTTCTTAGGAGTGGAAATATACCCTGAAACAGACAGACCATATGATGGCAGGTTTGGGGATTTTTTATCACAGGTATAGAGAATAAGTCAGCGAGTGAAGGAAGAAATCACTGAGTGGTGTATGTGGGCAGTTACACATCATGGCCACTCACAGGAGATGTCATCTTCATAAAATTGTCTTACTCTATGATAGACTGTCACTAACATTACAAGTTATCTAGATAAGCAAGGTCAAAATATTTTTTTTTTCTGAGAGTAGTGGCTGAATCTTTGACAGCGAATTCCCTGTCTCAAGGATTTAGAAATCAACATAATGAAAAATGCAGGAATAAAGAAGAAAGTTTGTACTGAGCTTCAGACACATGGAAACTAGAGAAGAAATCTTCCAATGTATAAACTTTAGGAGAACAAAGAAACTGTAATGTTTATTTCTTTTAATTAATCCATTTAGCTTAGGATATCATTAGGACTTTATAATTGTTTGTGTGATACCGGTTTATTCAAATATATTTGAATAACTGCCCTCCAGATGCCTTAGGAAAGCCTGCAAAATCTATCTTAATTTTCATTTTGTTTATGGAAATGTCTTTTTTATTGTCTCAATATCTATACTTATCATTTAACTAATTTTTAGATTTCTGCAGCAATTTAAAAATATTTTCCCCAAATCAAAATACTATCCTCCTGTATGTCACCATTTGAATTGCAGTTTTTAGAATCTGTAAGTCTTAGCAGCACAAAACCTTGTCTATTAGAATCTGTTTCCCTGAACAGAGCACTCCGTTAACTTTAAAAGCAGTAAGTTGCCTTTCATGTTCATATTCCATTATTGTGCATGGTCATAAACAGGGTAATTTATTTGAGTTTTAAAGTGTACTAGGCTTATATATTAATACTAAGTTTCTTTAGCTTTAGCTCCTAAAGTTATGTTAATATTGGTTACTGATTGTATACGTATATACATATATATATATTCTATGCTCAATCAGTTTGGATTTCCCTAGATATTTATTTTTTTCTTAAGAGTCTGCCTTTCCAATCATTGCCTCTTTTCCAGTTTGAAATGACTAATGTATAAATAATTATTAGTCACATCTTATCTCAGTGGCTAAGGCTTGTGTTTTTAAAGTAATATTATATGAGCATCTGCTCCTATGGCTCTTGCCAGAAATTAAAGGCTGATCTGCAGGAAAGAAAGGTTAACACATCAATTTTGTAGTGAGAAATGGGTTGCAAGAGGAAGAAGATTTGCAAAACCAAAAAAGTGTTTTATATTTAATACTATCAGTAAATAGTAAATAAACATCGTTTTGCTTTACCAACAGTTTATCTGCCTGGTTATTCACAATACTGTTTACAAACTGACTGCAGTTTTTGAAGTTTAGTTTGATCCAGTCACTGGATTTTCAGATTCTGAGAGCTTCTTGCAGAGAAAGTAACAGTGTTGAATAAATTTTTTTAGACAGTAGAAGTCCAGATAGCAATATTACTTTGGCAATGAATAAATACAAGTGAGGAGAGAGTGAATGAGTAGCATTTCCTTCAGATGCACAATAACTAGCTTGTAATTAGTGATCCTGTGAGGATGGCCATTGTCCGTCCATTAGTATTGCAGGTCTGTGTTAAAATGAGGGCTGAAGGGACCATAAGGATGCTGGTCATTTTTTTCTGAGGCATTTCATGTCACCACACTAAGCACATCTTCAAATTTTACTGTCACAGTATCCTTGGCCTTTCCAGATCCAAGAATAAATTATATTACCCCAAAGTATGCATAAATTTACATTCTCTGGACAGTGATATCTTATTAATGAGAAAAACTGAAGCACAGCGCTGTCTCACAAATATGTTTGTTTCATTTAAGATGAAGGTTGGCTCAAAAGTGATCTAGAAAATGTTTGTTATTTGGAGCATGTCCTACTCTGGTAGCATGCCTTATATGGGGATGTTTTCATTGCAGAATAGAGGTTATGCAGGGTGTAGTTTCTTGGATTCCTGTATTTACTGAGAATGAAATTAGCATCTATGAGCAGTTCAGAGCAAAAGAGCAAAATCTGAACTTTTTGCTCAACATATTTATCAGTTCAGGCAAACAGTCATGCTAAAATATCTTTACATTTAATTTCTGGAGGCAATTTGAGGCATTCCAGTTGCAAGCTCCTTTGTATGTTGCATTTTCAGTGAACTGTAGAGTTAATTATTAATGTATTATAAGTAGAAAGCAAGAATCCATAAGTCTCCCTTCCACTTGCCACACACACATAGGTTGTGAAAAATCTGGAAGGGACAAATGTATTCATTTCAAGTTTAACTATATAAAATAGTAGCACTATTGATAATGTAATATGTATATTGATATGTATGTATGTACATATATGTAATATATGTATTGATATGTAATAATTAAATATACTTCACCCCTCTCCTATTTTGTTTCTAAATTGTGTGGTTAATATATAATGCTACACTTTTTTTTTTTTTTTTTTTTTTTTTTTTAATTCACAATACTAAAATGAGTATTGAATGGAAAAAAGCAACAGGTTTTCCTTAAGGTAAGTTCTAACTCTTGTTGGTTTATTTATTACATGACTCAAAGATCATCCAAATCATGAGTTGCACTGGATCAGGTTTATGAAATTAAATATTTCAGGCTGATGAAACTTTTCCAAAAGGATGATTAAAGATATTATTTTATGCCCTTTTTGCTTACTAGTGTTTTTTTTTTGTTCTTTTGTCTTTGTCCCTGTACCAGGAGGCATTTTTGAGTGTGTGGAATCTGGTCCAATGGGAGCAGAAGAATTAGCCTTCAGATTTGCTGTGAACACGATCAACAGAAACAGAACTCTTCTGCCAAACACCACATTAACATATGACACACAAAAGATAAATCTCTATGACAGTTTTGAAGCATCCAAAAAAGGTAACCTTTTGAATATTTAGTCTTTTTAATGAAGAACTAAGACTCACTTAGTTTACTTACCTGAAAAAAAAGTCTATCCAATGAAGCCATATGCAATGAGGCTGACATTATTGTCACTGACATTAAAGAGCTGCTTTTTAAAGGGTTTAATGGTAACTGCTTGACAATTACATTACCACCTTTGCTCCCACTAACCTTGTCTAAAAGCTACTCCCTTAAATATTTAAAATTGGAAATTAATTTTGCTGAACATTGTGACTAGGTTGTTTCTGAGACCAGCTCCTTTGGAGTGAGAAATTTATCCAGCAAAATGCTGAGTTCTCCCAAATTCTACTGAACCTGTGATTCAATTTTAAACATTCAATCACTTCAAGTACATTTTCACAAATGCCTTTATACAGTTAATCATGGACTTCAAAAGGAAGTTGTAATTTTGTGCATCTTATACCAGCATGGCATAAAAATAAGTCTGTGCTTAAGACTATCACCATCAGATACATCTCAATCTGAGTTGAGCTCTTTTCTCCTAACTAGAAATTATATATTCGCAGAAAAATTAAGAGTAAAAATTAATTTTGAACCTTTTCCCCAAATTTTAAAATCTTTGATTAAAAAAAAAAAAAATCCAGATTTTCAGTTTGCTTTGAATTTAAGCCAGGGACAAGTTTCTGCATCATTGCTGTTTCCTAGAAAGTGCAAACACCAAAATGTTCAATAAGTATTTACGGAAGAATGTACAAAGTCTCATATCAAGACTCAGTAAGACTGAATTTTGCACTATATTACATGTTCTTTAAAAACATTTTTTTTATAAATTGAAGACCTAATTTCATGTGAATGTTATATATAACAAGACAATAAGAAGGGTGAAAGAATTGGAGGTCAACTTGTGTTCCTTATGACCTAGGTTCCTAGGTTTCTAGCCTAAATCTGCCAAGTGATCTGGTCCCAACATGTCTCTCCTAAGCATTAAAGACAAAAAGCTTTATACAATAAGGGATTTTTGGTGTTACAGTGGCCTAAGAAGAGTGAAAACATTTGATACGTTAGAAATTATACATAAGGGAAAGCTCCTGTGTCATGATTAATGTACATGAAGGACATCTAAAAGTGGAATTTAATACTAATTCAATGTTCAGTTTAGAACTGAGGGGAAATTTTTACCACTTTTACTATAACAGAGTTAATCTTGCTAACCTGTTTTATCTGTTTATTTGACAAATAAATAATTCAAATATAGAATCTTGTTAGGCAGGAAAAGACAGTATCCTTATTTGCTCAGAAATACACACAGTCTAGTCATTGAAGGATGATTATGAAAATTGTCATGAAAATTAGTCATTCTTCATGTATGAAAAATTATAGGCTAAGAATTTATGCCTAGCAAGATAGTTTCTCTGCAGAGTAGCATGTATGGTAGAAGAAAGAGTCAAAAATACACTTTTAATAGGGTATCTTTGAGTTGTTATTCTAGTGTTTTGGATGATGGATTAAAGCAGGTTTTGAGAGAGACTACTCTTTCCATCTCAGCCAACAATCAATAAAAGGGCTGCATCTTAATTCTGTTTCTTTCATTCTCCTTTCCTTCTCACCTTCCAAATTCAACTGCTTCCTGACTCTTGCACATGCTGACCTGTGAAATCTAATGGGACTGTTTCTCCCCATTCCTGAGGGATGATGTAGACAGCAGAGAAATTTCTCCTGAGATCTTTAATTCTTTAATTCTTTAATTCTTTCCTGAGAATATCCAACTACCTTTAGGCCTTACCTGGGGTTTGCTAGCCTGAATGTTATGTTGCTAACTCTTGTTAAAGTATAATAGCTGAAGTTAGAATGGTAACATGCTGTTGATTAGACATATTGAATAGATTGTACATATTCGTTTTTCCCACTTGTATCTTGGATGAGAATGCAACAGTTTATTTGTAACTGCTCAGGCTATATCAAAATCTGTGTAATCTTCTAGTACTAATAGCTTTTTGCATCATCAATTCACAGTACAGACAACTGCATTTGTGCTCACAGGTGCTTTAGTTCAGAATCAAAGGCTAAAGGTTAACACAAAATGGTTCATTTTATTATGATGGATCCAAAGCAGAATTTTAACAATGAAGTTTAAGCGTTTGACTCATTTTTGTGGTTCATTATCATGTCCATTAGTGAGCAGGCAGGCACTGCATCAAAAATAGCCTGTTTAGACCTCTTATTAATACATACTTTTGAGGTTGAATATAAATGAAATATTAATGGCTTTTTGAAGGTACTATATGAATAAACAACCTGAAGGCAAGATGATATTTCCAAGCTACTGTTCCAGTGAAGAATAATGTAAATGCAACAAAATATCCCTCAACGTTCTAGGAAATTTGTATGCGTCTGATAGAGCCAGTGCCATATTAAATCACGTGTGAAAGCATTGCATTATTCAAATCTCAGAAAGAGGAAAAAAAAAAAAAAGTCCATTGAAAAGCCATCTGGTAGCTATTGCTGTTGTTAGTGATCCCATTTACTGACATTTGCATAAAGCTTGTTGATTACTCTTAGGAAGGGCAATATTAGCATAAATGTTTTTTTATTGAGCTAGTCATTTAGGCAACACACCGAATAGCAATGAAGATCCTGTGTGTCTGACAAGTTTATTTAAACCACCGGTGTTCTGCAGCAATAAAAAGGTGCAACAGCATAGTTTCTGGAATGCACTTGAAAGACTTAGCAATATTTTCATCAAGTTGAAAAGAATGTGCACAACAATTAATTTTGAATTGATGAGAAATGCAATGCAGCAAGATATGTTTCTACTGCTTGTTTCCTCAGCTGTCAGGAGCATTGATGGTGGAGTAACAGAATTAATCAAACCCCATATAAATACTCATGTCTAGTTTGGTTTTCATTACTTCTCTCTACCAAATGAGTTGTTTTCCTAGAAGACAGAGTCTGTTTTTCAGAGCTGCATACTCGTACATGTTATGCCTGTGGCAGTGAATGACATGGGAGCAGGGCGTTGGCTGAAACTCTGGTCTTCAGTATTGACTATTTTTTCCTGCCTTCTTTTTGGCATGTCCTAACAAATATTCAACAAGATGATACTGGAGTATGCTGTGGGAGATGATACAGACCAGAGACTGCTAATGAACAGTACAGATAGGACCACCCTGTATCAGAAAACAGGAAGCTGGGCTGTTTGAATACACCAGTATTGTCAGTGACTCTCAGGGAGAGTTTTATATACTCATACAAGTACAGCAAAACTGAGCATTTACAGTTCTTGAGGAAATGGGGACACTTAATTTTTTTTCACTAACAGACAGCAATTTAATTTTAGGGAAAATGTTAGTCCTTAAATTGCACTAGCCAACATGCCCATTTCATCTACAGAAAGTCAAATGTCCATTTTAATGAAATTAACTCTGTGCCTGATAATTAACTGTGAGCTCACATGTAAAATTTCTGAGTAATTAGGACCTCAGTAGAAATAGTGTTGATTGATTGAGGAAGAACTTATCACTTAAACAACCTTGATTAGGATGCTGTCCTATTCGACCCTTTTCCAAATGTAAGATGTGGCTAAGCACAAACCTGTTTTATTTGTCAGTACTTTTAAAAAGACACACAGTTGCTGGGCCTTGTCACTTCTGCTGGCATAGAAATGTTTAATAAACATAGCTGAGCACTATTTAGATGTTAAGAGTCAATATTCATCACTTTGTAATGAAAGCTTGGAAGCAATATTCTGAACTTGAAATGTGTAAGTGCAAGTGTTAACAAGAAAAGATCTCTGTCAGTCAGACAGTCATATTTCATGGAGTGCCTTTTGTTTAATATGAATTGTACAATACCTTCTGGCACACTGCCTTTTTTCCTCTCATCATTGACAGACTTCTGTCTCCTCTTCAGCCTGCGATCAGCTGTCCCTTGGGGTGGCAGCCATCTTCGGACCATCCCACAGCTCCTCAGCCAACGCTGTGCAATCCATCTGCAACGCTTTGGGAGTTCCACATATCCAGACCCGCTGGAAACATCAGGTGTCAGACAACAAGGACTCCTTCTATGTCAGCCTCTATCCGGATTTCTCTTCACTCAGCCGTGCCATCCTTGACCTTGTGCAGTTCTTCAAGTGGAAAACAGTTACTGTTGTTTACGATGACAGCACTGGTAAGGCCAAAGCATCAGACTATGTGCAGATCTATTCACTATGTGCAGAGAGAGGGAGGAAGGGTGTCACTACTCATGTTTCACAAATTAAGAAATCTTTAATAATTTGCAATAATTTTACTGGTGAGGCAGTGTATAACAAATAATGTGGACTTATTAGCATAAGTGTTCTCATAAGTATGCTTCAGTTGCTGAATTCTGTGTTTGAGCTCACAGCTGTCAATAAATTGGTCACACTCTGTCTGTGTTTTCTGCAGCATCTTAACAGTTGCTAACAGCTATGTCTTTTGATTTTACTTAAAACTTAAACTTGGAAGAAAAATATGGTTACTTGAAAGATACACTAGTGTGCACAGTGAAGCAGAAAGCCTAAATTCTGGTGCTGCTTCTGGTGTTGGTTGAGTTTGAAAGCAGATGCCATATTTGTTTGGAATTTTAGTATCTGTTTTTTCAGATAGAAGTGAAGAAGGAGCCCTGGTTTCAGCTCCTAGCAATTGAAACAAAAGGAAGTTTGGAGGCTCTTTTTGCAGATTTTTAACAAGAGTTAAAAATTAAGTCCTAACTTTCCAGCAGAAATATACTAGGTCATTTTCTTTCCTTTAATCACCCTAAGATTTGTTTTGCCTTTCAGTTTCACCTTGACAGTGGCAACTTTGAAAAATGCTGTAAAACTTACATTTCATTTGAGGTGTAGTGGTGGTCAGAATAAGACCTTGGTTAAGAGGAAAATATCACTGTAATGGAAGATACAAGGAAGGTACTTGGCCAAAGAAGATATAGTAAATCTTATTGGAAGTGCTGCTAACTTCTTCCATGCTGGTTGATCTGTCATTGCCAGGAAAAGAGCACAGTGAGCCTCAAATTCTTCTCATGGTTCATTGAACCAGAAGGCTGTTGATGTGCTCATTACATGGTGCTACTCTCTATCCAAATCTGAAATAAAATAAGATCAAGAAACAACATGAGGCTACCTGTAGGGAAGGCTAACTCTGCTAGATAAACAGCAGTTACTACAGCAGGACAGAACACCTACTTGCTGTTCAAGCTCAGACAAGATGCATATATAGCTTTCAAAATATGAGGAGAGAGCAGAGAAGATGGGGCATAAAAGTCTTTATAACTGATATTTTTCTTTATGCCTTTCAAAAATATGCAAGGCAGTGATGTTTAGAGGCTGCCTCACTACAAGTTTGTTGGCTTCTGTTACAAAAGTAACAGGTAATCAGACTTTTGATTTAATCTTTAAAATCAAACTAGCCTCACAGACTTAAGGAAAGCAATATGCAGCTTGTTTCTTTTTTTTTCTCTCTTTTTTTTTCCTAATATTTTTTGTATTTTTGTTCTGAAATAAGAAAGGAAGCAAAAGCCTCAGATCTTAACCATATGATGATAGAAAGAAATGAGTTGAGGTGGCAGAATTATTGATTTAGGTTTGTGTAAATTGGAAATATTTCACCTTGATTAAAATTATTTGGAGCCTAGCTATTTTTTCAAGACCAGGTTACCTCTTAAAACAGTCAATTCAGTTAGAAAATTCATGTTTTAATACTTTGAAAGTATTTTGTGCAATAATTTAAATAATTGTCTTCTGTCCAAAAAAAGTTAACCAAAAAAAATTTTCATATTTAGTGATCTCTCCATGTCCAGAGATATGTTATTGACAGCCTTGATGGACCTGATCTTGATAAAACATGTTTTGAAGCCAGGACATAAATAGAAATGGGAATGAAAATGAAAAAGAATGTTTCCTTGTATATATTGCGATCTACTTGTTCTACTGGTTTTACTGTTAATATTTAATAGGGAAAAAACCCCAAACATAAACTCTTTTAGAATAATTCTTAAATAAATTTAAAAATTAATTAGTAGACTGAGTTATTTAGTTTATTTGAAAAGCATAAAGAATTATTCCAGGATATAATATCTTTAAAATTATATTTCTTTCTGGAGTGTCTAGGCCCTTAGTATTATAATACTGATTGTTCCCGTGGATCAACAGTAATCTCATCTACAACATCTTTTTTGTTTTTCCCTTGAAATCAATTTCTGTCTGAAGAGGCAGAAAAAATTAATCTGTTTTTAAGAAGGTTATCCTCTCTCTCTTTTTTTGGTGTGTTTTCTGTAAGTGAATTTAAATTCTACTTTTTAAAGACTGTCAACTTCTCTTTGTTAGTAGCATCTCCTGTGGATAATTCCAAAAGCAAATGACATTGCTGGGAAATCCACAGCATCACTTGCCTTTAAAGTACATACAGGAACAACTCTTAGCTATGAGAAACTATCAGTCCTAAAGAAGCAGATTTTATATCTGGAGCTGAAGTGCAAACTGGTGGGTTTTGAGGCAGGGGGAGAGGAACCTTTTGAAAGGAAGTAGTTGCTTGACCTTAGGAAGAGGTTCTCTCCTGTCATAGGATAAGACAAATGTTCTGTTGTGAGTCTAGGACTGGAGCTGAATATGATGTTTCAATTAAGATTTAGAAATTGTGTTGTATGACTTGTGCCATTTAAGACTTAATTTCAAATCATTAAAATGAAGGCAATGAAGACAAAATATTTATTTATCACTGTTTATATCTGTTTCTTCCATTTGATCTGTGATTCCTTAATGTAAGATGGATATAATTCTTAATTCCTTTCTTCTTTGTTTCTCTTTTAATCACCCACATTTTACACTCCTTTATTGAGTAGTTGTTTAGGATGATAATGTATGTGTTTTCTTATGATGCTTTTAGAGCTATGGATTTCCTTTATCTGAATGGACAATTCCCCAGAGGGCATCCTGGTCAAGACAATAACTTGTTGGTATAGTTGCTACAGTGATAATTTAATTGCTAAAAATAATATTTTTAGGAGATTCATATTTGCTTTATGTATTTTTATTATTGTTGTAAACATGGATACAAAGGGAGTTGATGCTTTTATTATAAAGAGGAAGAAAAGGTATAAAGCATGCATAAACTAGGTCTGGAGTCTTCTCCAATAAATTATGAGGGCTTTCCCATATGTCAAAGTCCTACAAGATTGTAGGTTGACTCTGAGGGAAAGCATGATTTTGTGTATCTATTTAACTATTTATATTTCTAAAAATATGTTTATGTCCTTAAATGTTAGGGCTCAGCTGTATGGATTTTCTAAAGAATTGTTAAAGTTTCATAATAATAAAGGAGAGAGATCGCATCTGCTTCAGAGCTAAAAAAATAAATTGTGTCCATGTTAATTTCCTCAGTGTGGGATATATCTTCTAGAGTGAAAACAAATGGTAAAAGCTGTGTGGTTATTTGACACTTTGCAGCCAGTAAAAGCCCATGTTAACTCTAGTGTCACTCCTGGAGGTATGCTAGAGGCCAATACTCCAAGTGCATGGGTCAGCTGCCCGTGGACAGCACCATTGTGTCCAACTCTATTCAATACCCCATGTTTCTACCTTGTGTGAAGGAAAGCCATTTATGTGACTGATCCATGTAAATGCAGATTCAGTCTTCCATACCTTTTTTTGTGCCTTTCAATCCACAGCGTAACTGCCTGCAAAAAATTAATATGAGGTGTCCCTGCCTCTGAGGACAGGATTGTAACTAGATGATTAAGGCTTTTCCAACCCAAACTATTTTATGATTCCATTAGATGTATAAAATAGATCTTTGTATTTGGTCTGGATCTAATTTGGTTTGAGACTGGGTGGTATGAAGGTGGTATAGGGAAAGTCGGTGCTTGTTTAGAGCCCAGTTTGAAGTAAGAGAGAAAATTTGGAATCCCAGTCTCCCTTTGTAATAATCTAAGAGGTTGCTACTAAGATTAGCCATTAATTTCTTGTCTCCCTCATTCAAGCACTCTCCCTATATTCTCAGAGAAGGAATAGCTCTACATCTTACTCCTAATTTGAGAAAAGGCATAAGTTGTTTCTAATGCACTATCTGTAACAACTAGACCCTGCCCCATGGTTTATGGTGCAGAGGTGGTTAAGTCAGAGAAGATGAATCTATGCAGTCCAACTATTGCTCCTCATATCAGTATGAGCCTCAGAACTGGTTGGTTCTGTGCTGATCAGACCTGTCTTGTGTTCAGAAGTCTGTAATAAGGAAGGCAAAATAGCTTGCTACAGGAGAAAATGCTGAAATAGGTACAGAGAAGCTTCTAGAGGGATATGATCAGTAACAGTGGAGTGAGCAAAGATCAGGTTGAGTACAGTGTAATAAGGAAGACTCAAGACTGTACCAATAAGATGAAGTAGATGAATAAACTAGAAAGGTTAATTCTAGCTTGACTTGGTAAGAAGATATGCACTGTTTTACAGTGGGGATATGGTAATAGAAATAAAAATGAACATAGAATGGACAAAGGTTTTAATATTATAATAAAGCCTCTGCCCTGGTAGTATTTTATGGAGTACGTATTGTGGCACTAAATAGATGAGTTTTTTCTTTCAGGGAATTAGACATGTGTGAGCCCTTTTTTTGTGGATCTCTGTTTTAATAGTCCTGATCTCACTTTTATGACTTTAAACTTTTTTTTTCATTGATTAATAGCTACTTTCTGCTTCCTCCTATGATTTAATTTCCTTAATTTTCTATCTCTCAAGACTTTTTTTTAATATAGTCCATCTGTTGTACAGGCAAAAAATTATAATGGGGCTCTAAAACATTTTTCTTGCTAAAAAAGATAAATATTGCTTCCTTTGATAATTTTATATGGAAAAGCATATTCCTTTTAACTAGGATTTCATGTTAAAAAACAAATACAGAAACAAACAAAACCCCAGTAATTGCCACCCGCCCCCCTTCCTGCCCAAAAAATCCAGCTCAAATCCAAGAAACCTCCTAGCAGGATGTAATGAGAGGCTGGTTACCTTTTTTCCCCCCCTTAAAGTAATTTATGGTCTCTTTGTTAATTAAATTCCACTAAACTGTCCCTGGACACTAATTAAATCCTTTCAGATTTACAGATTTGTTACAGCCAATTGTCTTTAAGAAAGAAAAGTGGAAAAATGACAATATGTTCATCAGCTGCATGTCCTAATGGATTTAATTGGTCTCAAAACAGTAACTTAAAGTACATATTCTAATCTCTGTGCTAAAGAAAACAGACTAAACAAACTGTAAATAAGTTTGTGTCTCTCAGACAATTAAAAAAAAGGAAAAAACCCCCATGAATAATTAGATGACAGGCTTTTAAATTATAGTGGCACTTGTATAGATATCAATATATTGATACTTTTATATATCAACAGAACAAGTTGATATAAACAGGGTTCTGGATATTTTTTCTTAATTAACTTTTGTTTTGGTCTTGAGTGAATGAGTATAAACACCAAAAATCTGTTACATCTATGAACAGAAGCCAAAGTAAATGCTGAAAAAATATTTCAGAAATAAAAATGTTTTGTCTTGGTCTTTAGTACTGAATCTTGTGCTTTAACTAAAATGAAGGAAGTTGAAAGATGTCATTTTGTTGATATATTCACTCTAGTATGCAGGTTGCATTGATTTGTAATAAAATGACAATTTCTTTCTTGGGACCAGTATTAAAATTCCCATGATCTAATTCCCACTGTATTTGGTGTTATTTTGGCCTCACCTTGATTGTGTGCGCAGTTCTAACCCCCACAGTTTAAAAATATTATTATGGTACTTGCAGGTGACCTGAGCAGACTAACAGTGGTGGTGAAAGGCCTGGAAGGCATGATGTCCTTTGAGGACTTTGGGCCTGTAGTTTGGAGAAAAAGAGATTAAAGAGTAACTTCATGGCTCTCCGCAGCCTCCTAAGGAGGAGAAGCAGAGAAAGACAGGTGCTAATCTCTTCTTCCTGATATCCAGTGAAAGAACATGTGGGAATGGCTAAAATTTCATCAGTGGAGGTTCAGACTTGAAATTAGGAAATATTTACTTATTTATTTATTAAGAGGTTGGTCAAACACTATAACAGACTTCCTAGAGAGGTGCTTGATGCCCCCAATTGATGGGCGTTGATGCCTGCCTGTGTTTAAGAGGCATTTGGACAATGACTTCAACTTGCTTTAACTAACTTGCTCAGCCCTGAAATGGTCAGGTATTTGGGTATTTGGACAAGATGATTGTTATATATCCCTTCCAACTGAATTATTCAAATCTATTTTTCTAGATAAGAAATATTATCTTATTTCCAGATATCTTACATCTTGGTGTTTTTTTTTTTCTTTTTTCTTTTTTCTTTTTTCTTTTTTCTTTTTTCTTTTTTCTTTTTTCTTTTACCCTGTACTATGATTGCTGAAGGAGAGCCACTTTTGCAGTTAATATAATTAATTTTAAACTAAGGGGAATGAAATATCTTGTGGGTAACATGGATGTGGAATGATCACAGGTAGGCAATATTCCTAAAGGATTAAGGAGAAAAAGCTTCTAAATGATTCAAAGTTAATTTGGGCTAGGGTCAAAATTTCTCTTTAAGGAGAATATACATAGTGTACTGTAAAGATGAGAAAAAGTGTTTAAGATACTTTAGAGAACTGTTAACTGAGAAGACAAAGAAAATGAGTTTGTCTGAAAAGGCCTGGTTGTCTCTGCTTCTGGATAAATGAATTAAGCAACATCTCAATTTACTTGAGAAGTTTATAAACACATTTATCTCACAGTAGTCTATTCTAAGAGAGAAGGAATGAGAGTTGAGAACGCTGTATTTAAAGATTTGAAACTGGTGTAATAACAGTGCATTTCACCCCGGTTTAGAAGACAAGACTTATATTTTGGTGATCTATAACAGAAACTTATAAACTGATGTGGCTGGCATGAAGTAGAATATATTTCAGTTCTGAAATTTTGATATTTTTGAAAGGCAAAGTTTGTTCAAGAATAGATGACAGGCAGAAATTAGATGAAATTTCTTAAAGATAATTTAGGGTGCTCAGTCCACAGTACAGAAGGAGACATCTGCTGGGAGCAGATGAAAGAAACCACAAAAGAGTATTGTGATTTACATTGCTGTGGACCAAGATTCAAAACAATCACTGAGCCATTAAAATTAAGCAGACAAGGCATTTGCTTCCCATCCTTCTAGAATCATCAAACAAAATTAACCACAAACAGTGTTTTAATATCAACAAATATCTCAAACTGGGTGTTCACTGGGAAAGGAAGTATAGAAGGACACAGGTGTTAAAACAGTCTTAGAGGCTTATATGTTGACTTCTTCAATACTTAAAATGTGATAGTTCCGATACTGACCCAATGCTTGAGAATGAAAAATAATGGTTTATAATTAAGAAAGTGTAAAGCAGCAAAATGTACTAAACAGGATTCAAGAAAGTAGGGAGATTTTTAGGGTTGTCTGGTGTAGGGCCAGGAACTGGATTTCAATGATCCTTGTGGGTCCCTTACAAGAGAGTATTCTATGATGATTAAGTGAATATTAATATTCACAGTGATAAGTAAATATTGTTAAAACTCTAATTTCTCGCAACAGAATTAGCTGGATTCTAAAATAAAGAGTAAATAATACCAAACTTGGTTAAAAAGAAACAACAATTATCAAGGAACCTAAGTTTTCAAATCATTGGAGCAAGAGACTTCTGAAAAACATTAAAATGAGGTGATCTTCAGTTAATAATTACCTTTGAGAACAGATTGATGTTAGAAAAAGTTCAAGAAGTTTGTGTAAGGTAGGCAAGCTCAGGTTCATGCCAACTTTGATATTTGTTCAGATTTTGAACAAATCTTTGGTTCCTTATGTTTAGTTAACATCTAAACTATCCACCTATTCCAAACAACTTCCTTCCTAACTTGGAACCTGCTTAAAATTGGGTAGAATAAAATGAAGTTGTAGTATGAATTTGTTAGTTGGGTTTTCTTTTGTTGGTTTAGGGGTTTTTTTTGTTATTGTTGGTTTGGGGGTTTTTGTTTTGCTTTGTCTGGTTTGGTTTTTTGTGGTTTTGTTTGGGATATTTTGTTGGTGGTTTTTTTTCTTTTGTTTGTTGTTGTTGTTTTTTTTTAATAGACCAGTTAACTGAATTTCTATTCCTGGAAAAAGAACCCTGTTTACTTATAAGCACTAAAAATGTCTCAAAGT
Organism: Hylia prasina; assembly: GCA_013397195.1. Lineage (NCBI taxonomy): Eukaryota > Metazoa > Chordata > Aves > Passeriformes > Sylviidae > Hylia > Hylia prasina. The sequence continues at coordinate 541,297 of VYXD01015998.1, forward strand.
GTTATGTTTGCTGAAGCTGTGAGGGTTCCTTTATCAAAAGCAAATAATGTAAAACTTCCTTCTTTGCCAGGTCAGTGTGCCTTGTGGGCTAGGAAAAAAAAAACAGTTGTGATACATACTGAGTTTAGAAAGCCAAATGGTTCAAGTTGACATTCGCATATGCAAATTAGAACCATAGGTAGTTTATACAAGCGTCAAATGGATGCAAACAAAGAGTAATAAACCTAAATAGATTGGTTACAGCTTACTGAAAAGATAGACTTGCAAAGTTAAATTTTCTGCTGTGAAGAGCATATAAATTACATATGCAGGTGGCAATCTCAGAAGTTGCAATACTCTAGAAAATATAATTTGTGTTAAAGTATTGTAATAGTTCTATCTCAAGCATAAGACTTGATCACATTGTGGATAAGCCAACAATGGCATTATGAGAAGGAAAACATAACATTGGACTCAGGCATCTGATCTGGAATTCAATGTGTAAGAAATTCCTAGGTAAATAAAATTTCACCTGCATAAAAATAAAATGTCACATTTTATTACATTGCTCTTTGCAGCAATTCTCAAGAAAGATGAGGATTCTTGAGATCAGAGGTTGAGGAAAATATGACCTGGTAGGAGAAGACTCTAAGAGTGCTACTTTTCTGTAGGGGAAGTGGACAAAAAAGTCTTGCAAAAGGAAACAAATAAACTATGCTTTATGTTAGAGAATAGTTAGATGCGTTTAAAACTGTAGCAGAAAGGATTCAGCTAGGAAAATTTAGGCTACAACAAAATAACAGGTGTCCTTGAAAGGCTATGAAAAATTCTCCTCATTATATTATTATTATTATTATTTTAAAATTTAGTTTAATTATTATTAATTTTTATTCTTTACTTTTTCAACATCAGTGTTTTCATACTGATCTTCCTAGGTAGAACAGAAAACGAAAAGATAGGTAAGGGTGATCTTCAAAGGTCTCTGTCAGGACTTTTAACTACCACTGGTGCTGACTAATGTCTCTATCAAATATGTGGAAACATTAAGTTATAAATGAATATGAAGTTACTCCACTGTTATTGATTATTGTTGTTTCTCAAATTTTATTTATATTTATATTATGTGTAGATGAAAACATCTGTGTGTACTTTTGTATATTTATAATGTTTTGACTTGTGCAGTTTTAGCTAGCATTTATTCTGTTTCAATGAAGCAGATGCAGAATTCAGACTACTGGTTGCTTATGAAGGGCTAGGTGGGGTACCTTTTCTGCAAATAAATGAATTTCATTTCTAATTAATTATCAGTTAATAGTTATTCTGTGTTGCTTTACTGGAATGAATGAAATGAGTATCTAAAGGAGGATTATATTTGCCAATGTGAACCAAGCAGACTTGAAGCTTCCCCTGCATATAAGCTGGAATGGCATGTAATTCTTTTCCACATCTTTTCAGTCACTAATTCAGAGAGGCTACAGCCTTTGTAACACTTTTACTGAATATTTTTGTTGAAGACAATAGACTTTTAAGCCTTCTTTAATGAGTTCAAATTTGGTAAAATTATAATAATTAATAGAACTAATAATTTGGACAAAGAAAAATATTATCCTGAATGACTGTGTGTTCCATAGTGTCTTTTAAATACAGAGTGTTTCAAGTGCTGTGCACAGTAGTTTCAAATGAAGATTCAATTAGTAATGTGCTAAGCCTAATTGTGGTTTTTGGATGTTGGTTGGAGTTGGTTGGTTGGAGTATCCCTTTACTAAGACAATTATTGCACATTTATTCTCTAAAGTTCAGAAATATTTTTCTAGTGTTATATGAATATATCAGTAGTATGAAGGATGTTATGAAGTTAAAATTTCACTTTCAAACACTTTATGCGGATGCTGGCAATTACCTAGTTGTCTGAAGAAAAAGAGTTGAATTCTACTATTATTTTCTGATAAATGGGCCTGTAATTGTTCTTTGGGAACAATTCTATATAGATTTTAAGTAATTTTTGAAAAGCAAAGTAAATGTTAACGAATTAACAAAATGCATTATTCTAGCTCATCTTTCAGGGAAACATGTTACTACAGGTCTCACCCATATTTTGGCCAATAATTGAATTTGGACTTACTGCAACAAGACTCAGTGTTAAAAAAACAAAGCTATGGATTTTTCAAAGGATTTGAAATAAATAAATTTTTAAAATCCACAAGGTACTTTATAATATATTTCTATAAGCCTAAGGAACAGAGGTGGAGGTAATATTTCCATAAGTTGTAACGATGAACATATTCCAAATGGTGCTTTAAATTGTTTTGCTTTTGTGGGTTTGAATAAACTTAAGAATTGAAATCTTATAGAAAATTGCCTAGGGAACTTCTCATCATAAGAATTGTTTCTTTCATAAAGACTGGAAATTTTTTTATTATGTCCAAATACAGAAATACGTGATAGGAAAACTAAGTGAAAAATTAAAAGGAGAAAACTGAGAGAAGATCAGTTTCACATTCTTATATGGGGCATACATTTAAGATTTATCCAAAGTGAAGTACAGATTTAGTCTTATTTCTGTATTATGTATTTTGTCCTCTGGTTGGGAGAACACTGTGAAATATACTTGTAATGCCAGTTCTTTTGTGAATTGCTCTGCATCACTCAGTTCAAATATTACTGCCTTAATGCACTTCAGTGTCAATTGTGGAGTTTCCTTCTCTCTTGCACTCTTACCAATTCCTTTTTTTTTTAAGCAAAAATGAAACTGCTTTTGTTTCCAAGAATAAATGTGCTAAGCTGGTATAAATTCATTTATGAGGATGTTCATTTATGCGTCTTTTCAAGCTAAGTCCATTTTGATTTATGGTAGACAGTGTTTTTTATTTAGCTTTGTATAGTTTGATACAATAGTAATAATTCTGTTGTATGTCTTGGAATTGCTAACTTGTTTTACTGCTTCTTTTGTCATTGATTCTGGCATCTTTGGCAAAATCTTTTATCCTTTGACTGTAGTATAGTTCTTTTTTTCCACTTTTCACCCTCATTAAACTGCACTGCTCATAGATCAGCCACTTGAGAGATCATATTTCATACAGTTATGATAACTATTTTGAAATGCCCAGGACTATTAATTCTTATTGCTGTCACCATCATAATACTTAATTAATGATAAAACTTTATGAAAATGTTCAAAAAAGCATGTTTTGAAAACAGAACAACATCAACATTTCAAATCAGGCAAATCATAATAGAGCATTTGACCTATGTAAATGTCAAATGTAGTTGGAGACTAGAAAAATATGGCAAATCTAATATAAAGCATAATGTCATAATTTTCAGCATTTCCTTCAATTATGTTATTTTTTCTTACATTTTCAAACATTAGATGCAAAGGTGAGGAAAGGATGGACAGGACTGAGTTTTTGTTTGTTTGTTTTTTTTTACCGCTGCTGTATACTGAATCTGATAAGTATTCAGGTGGCATGAAAAAAATTTTCTTAATGTTGATATGGTGATCTTCAAGATCAAAACTGTTCCATGAACTGAAGGTCTTTTTTTTAAATTTAGTAGCATATTGATTCTCTCTTGTGGAACTGTGTGGGATGAGGTAGAGGGCTTTTTTGACTGCAATACTGCAAAGCTCTTATTAGAAAAGAATTGTTACTGGAAATAAGCTGAATTGGGATTGGCTATTTGCAACTACAAAAGATGTTCACAACCATGCTCTGATGTGCTTGCTTAGCATATTTAAGGAAAACAATAAAGCTGATTATTGCCTTCCTCTTCAGTTACAGCTGGTTATGCTGAAACAGCAGTACAATGGATTTAACATTCTGATGCTAAGACCCGAGACACAGAAAAATTAAGTGATATGCACAGTATCAGAATAGAAATCTTGACTGTCTATGGAGTTAAACCTGGATCCATGGTTTTCTTCAGTGATTTTTTTTTTAACCCTATAGCGAGTCTATTCTATATATATGGTATTTTAGTAATTGCAACTTCAATATTAGTCATGAATATAATTTTAAACACTTCTTTTTTTTTGTACCGGGTAATTGTTTAAAAAAATTTATTCTTTTTAGTCTAAAAGAAAGAGGGATTGGGATTTTAGAGTTATTTTTATTTTTATGGCCTGGTCTAGACACTTATGAATTTTTGACAATAATGGGGTTTGTATTTCAAGTGCATATACATACATGCACAGACGTGTAATTAAAAATATAGTTCTGCTTTTTTTATTTGTGTTAGAAGGGAGAATTTTTCTCAGACATTGAGAATTGGAATAGTCTGCCCAGGTAGGTGGTGGAGTCAGTATTCCTGGAAGTTTTCAAAGAAATGACTTGGCACTTAATGCTATGCTTGAATTGGCATGGTGGTCTTTGGTCAAAGGTTGAGCTCTATGATCTTGGATAATGTTTCTATGATCTTATTCTATTACACAGTCTAGGAAAAAAAAAGTGAGAAGAAAACTGCCTAGACTGAAACATTTTCTCTGATTATGGGCAGCCTGCTATCCAAGAGATAGATTTTGAAAATATTTTCAGCAGGAAATAATGTAACTTTTATTTGTCCCCGCATACTCAGTGGTCCAGAACTGGATTTTCAGGGTGACTAAAACTTTTAGATAGTGATATACTCAAAAGAACTATATTACCTAAACCCACCCATCCTTTCCTTTTCTTCTCCTCAAGAATCCCAACTAATGTCAAATTATTGTTTTCTAAAGCATAAACTGCAGCAGTGTAAATTCTTTAAATGTGTTTGTATAGCTGACAGGCCACATATGGGCAAAGTGGAACTTGGAATGAATTCCTTAATATATGATAGAACATTTCAATATAGTCTAAGGTTGTTCTGATTTATAAACAGTGGTTCTTTAGTGTCTCTGAGGAAGAGCCTGGTGAGTAGTCACAGTGTATGGTTTTATGAGGAGATAGGGACATAGGTATAGGTAGTTGGATATTGTGCTTACTTTTTACACCTGCACTTTTTCCCCCAGAAGGAAATTATGTCATAAAAATACACCTCCATAATTCATTTGAGCAAATACTACTATTATAATGGATGACTCTTGTGTATTGGCTTGCCCTTATGAATCTAATTTTTAAATTTTCAGCTAAAGGCATTTGAAACAGAATAGCTATATTTTTGACAAAGGGCTTATTGAATAGAATTTTCTTTGGCAAAAATTCTTTTGAAGTCAGTTACCAGACTGACTCAAATCAGTAACCAGTTAGTAACCAGTCAGTTACCATTTCCTTCTTTCTACTGATACAATACTAACGTTTCCCTTGTAGAAGTCATGTTTAACAGCAAAATAAGTCAACAATAAGTCAATACTAGATATCCTTGAACAATTCTTCATGTCACTGCCCCTAATCATAGTACATTTTAAATATTGCAAGTTTTAAATGACATTAGACTCTAATGCATTAATATTTGTAAAATATATACATACATACATATGTACTATTCTGATTGCTCTCCAATCCTTAAACTACAAGATTGAAAAATCCTGCTAAAATGTTGGACTTTAAAACTACTAATAAGAAGCTGCATTAATTATGTTTACAGTGAAAAGACTATATTTTTTTCCAGATTACATATTTTAGAACTTTTTCCATTAAAGGCACCATTGCTACTGTATCTAAATGGGATTAAATATAACTGATGATAATTTTAAGGATGTTTTACACTGCTGGAATTGAGTGAAATCACCTTAATGCAGTAAAAAAAAGCCTAATATGAATATATATGAAAAGTCCATCAAGCTGTCTTTTTCCTTTGTCTCTATTTCCTCTGTGCTTTTCTTAATGCTGTTGCTGTATTAGATATAACAGCACAAAGAGTGCAGAACAGCCCACTGTTTGAGAGCCAATACTAGCTAGTGCAATTCCTTTTTAATCCTTTCCCTAGAAGTGGGGCTTGTTTAGGTGAAGATGATAAAACTAAACTTTAGAGTTCATGGGTAATCTCTGAGAGTCATTTTGCAGCAATTAACTGTTCCAGTTGATGTGAAACATTCTATCAATGCCAATAAACCCGCATTCTCTTCCCTTCTACCCATACCTCTTTCAAAGCCCAATACACAATGAGATTTTTCTGAGACATAACCAAAAAAACTGGGCAGGGGATGTCAGGGAAGGAGAAGAGTACAGAGAGGTGTGAGAAGAAACAACTTGCTAAAAATAGACAGACTGTTTTCTGGTGGCTCTGCAAGCAGTATATTACTAGTTTTGAAATTTCTGATGTGGCGAAGATAAGGAGTAGCCTTTAAAAGAGCATTAGTGTTTTCTTACAGAAAAAGGTTGATGTGTTCAGCCTATTGCAAAGTGCATTTGCTTGCATTCTTCCTGTGCAGCACAAAGGCAGCATTAATGGAAATGATAAATAGTTTGATGAGCAGGCCAGGTGGCGTAGCAATGGCCCACAAGGCTGCTGAGCTGGAGACAGGTTTTAAAACAAACTTAGGGCTCTTGCTTCCTGGAATGGTTGAAGTTGAACATGTCGAGGAGGTAATGTGATTGATCTCTTTGGAGGAAGATGCCAGCTGGAGAGCTCACAAACTGCTCCTTCAGGATTCTCCTTAACGATGAATTGATGGCAGCTTCTGAAAAGAGTTACTCACACCGCACTCTTCCCAGCCATTCAGAGGTAGAGCTCTATCACAGTGGCTGCTAAAAGAAGGAATTGAGAGTTTAAAGGGACAGGAAAAAGGTGTCCCTGGTGAAAGAAAATGCAGGAAGTACATTCCCAAAATGCAGCTATTATTTCTACACTGTTGTAAAATAGATTTTTTTTTAGAGCTTATACACACAAATGGTTGTATTCTGTTTGCTTTGGGGTTTTTTTGTTGTTGTGGGGTTTTTTTGTTTTTTTTTTTTTTTGCATTACACTAGGGTCTTGTAAATCCTGATAAAATAAGAGGTCACCTTTTCATCTGAGGCTTGCAATTCATATTATATTTTAAATCAATTATTTTAAAATTGTACTAGACAAATGTTCAATTAAAAATATTCTAGATGACCTCAACATCATGGTGAAGAAAGGACTTGTTTTGTTCTTACTTCATAGTTCTTGTAGTTCTTGAATTATATTCCTCCCTTCATTGGAGGTTCTGATACCTCATCTTCTGATAAACTACATATGTGTTCTTTTGAAACTGCCCCTTGCTGATTCAGAAACTGTTATTTCTCAGTACATGACAGCTTGTTTCTTTTATCCTGCATTGCCAGCTTGCCATGACATTTCCTCTAATGTCAGACAACAGCAATGAAACTTACTATGGTATTAACAGCAATGTAAATATGTTTGTTTGACCTAAAACAACCAATATTCACAAAGGATAAAAGGGTAGAAATTGAATTCAGACAAACTGCACACATTAGGAACAAGTGGTCTTCTTTGAGTCTTAGAAAGCTCTATCATCTAAATGGAGAAAGTGAGATAATAGAACAAATTTTGCTAAGATCTAAAAAGGAAAGCAAACAATTAATTTGCCTGATTTCACCTGGTGTGTTCAGGACTAAACGTTAACAAGACTAAGTAAGGTAGAGCTCATTTTTTGTTACTCCAAGGCATTAGTTTTACTGTAAAGAGCCTTTAACTTATGATATGTGATAGCTGTGAAAATTGAACTCCAAACAGAACGTTACTATAAGGTAGAGGCACAATTTATTTGTACCCTATGTGTATTGTTTGTTTAGTCCTCAACTGTGTAATGGTCTGATCCCCTGGAACTTTTTTGGCTGTTGCTACTGCAGAAACTACTGCAGAAGTCAGGATGCGAGGCTGTTCAGGAGAAGAGGAGTGTCAGCCAGGAGCTGGGAAGCAGTTACCATCCATAGATGAAACCAGCTGCAGTTTACATGCAGGACTTCGTTCTTTTGGTTTATATCTTTCCAGTGCTTAATTTTTAATTTGGTTACAAATTATGACCCACTGTTCAATATTTAATCTAGAAACTGCTTTGTTTGTGTATGGCGGTATGTTTGTTTTTAGATGAATTATTCTGTTCTTCTTCAGGAAATTATTTTGGTGGGTTTTACTTTTCAGTAAAACTGAACTTAAGTTTAAAATTTTACTTTTCAATTTATTTTTTGCACACTTTTAAAACCACAAGTGCTACATCCCAAATGGTAGATACAGTGTAGAAGGAAACCTCTAGTCTTTAATTAGTATTGAAAAGAGCCAGCTTTTGAAGTGTGATCCAGAACTAGAAAGCCTTTACTTGCTTTCAGTTTCCACTGAATGGGGAAATCCCACTTCTCAACACTTACCAGAGAAATAAAAAGTACCATAGTAAGGTGTGCTCAGCACTGTCTGATAATTTTTTGTTCTATGAGGTGTTTCTCTGCAGCAAGGAGCTGTAGGGTATCTGGCAGGGGTACTTACTACCTGTGGCACACCTTCACAGTAGCATCCCACACCGTGCACTCTCCACGGAGTCGCATGTCTTCACTCCCTTGCAAATGAGGGGATTATATTTTCCAAAATCATCCTGTTGAGAGCCCAGCAAGGTGGAAGCTGTTGAACATCTGCCGGTAAAGAATTTATTCCTTATAGTGGGTGGCCAAGTGGACCACTGAAGTGAGTCATTTAGTAGACTGGAACATGTTTTTTTCCCTGCCATAATCCATCTCAACTTTACAAATGCTAGTGGCTGGAAACATGGTGAAATATATGCTAAAATCTTAAAAATGGAAGTATGTACTCACTGTAACTATTACTAAAATTAAATATTCTGCTACATGTAGAAACTGTGAACAATATTACACATTAAAAGTTAAGGGTTGCTTTTTATTTCACATTGATGAGGACAGGAGAAAAAACATAGCTTTGAAAACCCTGGAATTTGCTTATGTCTCAGATTTAATTGATCTTAAAATATATTTTTGAGAAATCTCACTGGTTATTATTTGTAATTGACAGTTATTGAAGGCATAAATACTTCTTCATATGCTTGCCTGCACATCTGTACTGTCCCAGCACTGAGATCCAGTCAGTGCATTGAAGAGATGTGTCTCTGCAGGTTTTCTTCCCCATATTCTCATGCTCAGGTTTCTTTGGTAGCTTTCTACTTTTTGTTCTGCCTTCCAATGCAGTCCTTTGTTTATTGCACATCACTTCTCTATGCCAGATGCATAGGTGACCTAGAAGGCAGACACATTCTCCTTGTCAGCCTTTACTTGCTCTAGTTCCTGCATCTGTAAATCTATTTCAAATTTTGGTGTGATTTTTGCTTTCTCTGAGGTAGTCCAATAATGAAAAGGTTTATGAAAATTACAATTTTTTTTTTTTTTCATTCTTGAACAGCCTAGTTCAGACCTTTTAGGACTGATGACCTTGGGTAATGCCCTAGAGCAGAACAAAGCTTGGAAGTTTTGGGATTCTTTCATTTTATCCACTGTTGTTTCTTGAGGTTATATCAGTTATCATGCAGCTAATAGCACTAAGGTTATGGGTCCAACCCCTGTATGGGCCATTCAGTAAAGAGCTGGACTTAATGGTCTTTGTGGGTTCCTTCCAACTCAGAATATTCTGTGATTCTCAAACGAATTAAACTATATCTTAAATTCATTAGGGTATTGGAAAGCATTTACTTCAAAAACTCTTGTAAGCAAGAAAATACTTCTTGCCATTCTGTAACAAATCTTGGACCTACAGTAAAAGGCCAAAATGGTATTGTATTGATGCAAGCAATGGATACAGACCAAAGGACCTGTCAATTTGTAGTTTCTTACATTTGTTTATCAAAATTTTGTAACTTAAACTTGCCGCAGAAAAAAGCAATATCCCTTTTACTCTTCTTTCTATCCCATTTCAAAGTTCCTTGATGGCTTAACTGTCCATCCCATCTCCAAATGTGCAACAAAGGTGGTTGGCGTAAGACCTGAAAATATGCATAAAACATGCATATTAGGGACTCTGCCCTTTTGAGTAAAGAATGCTTTGAAAGAACATTTTGCAGTCAAGGAAGAACAGTCAGTCTTTCCTTTAACATTTGATATATTAAAAATACTCAGTACTTGTACAGATAACTTGAGCATCTTGATTCACTGTAGTTGCATACAATCAAATTAATTTCAAAGTCACTTCAACAAACATAAGAAATTTTGTTCTGGAGTGGTTTTGATTCCAAAACTGGCACAGTAGTGTAAAGCTACTTCTGTCTCTTGCTGTTCTTGAAAAGTGGTTCAGTATAGAAATATGAGAACAGATTCATGTGAGTGTTCTGCAGTGCTGAAATGATTCACAACTTTGTATGTAAACGATTTATTATTTGGGAGACTGTCTAGTCTGATAAAAACTATTAGTCTGGGATATGGCTTTAATAGAATTAGCGTAATATGTTCTTCAAAGAGGAATGTCATAGTTTCATGGTAATGCTAGAGGAAGATTTGTCTGTCTTAGGGTGATCCTAAATGAGGCTGCTTACTCTCCATTAATATTAAGGGAAAAGAGACTTGTGCTAAAGCATTGGGAGTACAGATACTTAATTTTTCTTTTTAATAACATTTTTTTAATATCAGTTCCAACCAACTGAGAACGGAAAAAAAGTCAGGAAAATTTGAATGCTTGTAGTATGTTCTCCTGCTAGCAGTTCAGGTTCTTGATTTGATAATTTTCTTTTCTCCCAACTCCTGTTTTCTTTAAGGTCTCATTCGATTACAAGAGCTCATCAAGGCTCCATCACGATACAACCTAAGACTAAAAATCCGTCAGTTACCAGCTGACACAAAAGATGCAAAGCCATTGCTAAAGGAGATGAAAAGAGGCAAAGAATTCCATGTAATCTTTGACTGCAGCCATGAAATGGCAGCAGGCATCTTGAAACAGGTAATCCTCATTTTGCTTTAGATGTCTTAATCTCTTTCATCCCAAATAAATAAAAGTATTATCCAGACCTAATGGTATTTAACAAGCAGAGAAATTATATGTCAGTTTTACTGAGGCCTAACTGGAAATTAGCCAAGGATTTCAGAGGTAATTTTATTGGTGACACAAATGGAAGGTGCTTTAATTATGCTTTTATAAAGAAAGACTTTAATTAATTTATGTTCAGGAGGAACATGAAGGTATTAGTCTTTCAGCTATGAAGAACTGGTACTTTAGAGAATTGATGCTTTAAGCATGGTTTTAAATGCTTACTTGATGTTATTTTATATGTCAAATTTTTATATATATATGCATGTATTTATTTATATATCTGTTTTTATTTGAGGCCTCTAAGATGTGTATTCCTAATCAGATAGTGATATCTGAACAGTAAGTTACCAACAGACCACATTAATGTCTTCCATTAAGAGGACAGAATTGATATCTTAGAGCCATATTCTCTTTGCGCTAATAATGGAGCTGCAAAACACCCAAGTACATTTGGGTTGATGCTTTCAAAATATTGTGTGCAAGTGCGATGAGATACAGCAGAATTCCAAAGACTTAACTGGCTCAGAGACATCTTCCCCATAGTTTTTTAATTAAGCTATGACTTCTAATAAAGAGGATAGGAAGAATACCTAAAACTGAAACAGTATTCTACACTTCTTATGCATGGCATTTAGTGACTTTAATTCATGTTTATATTATGTTTGCTAGAAAAGTGTAGGGTCTAAATTGAAAACAAAATGTATTTAAGAGTTGGAAATATGCGTTTCATTAGAGGTACTTACAGGTATTATTGCAGGTATAATTAAAATTGCTAGTAAGCTTATATGTATAATATAATTTCTTTTCTTTATTGTTCATTGATTGAAAAACTTTAATTAGTTCCTAGTAATTTTAAACCTCTGCTGGTGGTTTTTTCTTGACATAAGCCAGCCTAGTTGTTTAGGCCAAATCATTGCATGTATATTTAATTATTTTAAATATTTAAAATCTAAACAACGCACATGGATAATGTGTTGATGCCAATATTAAGTTGCAATACTAACAATAACTCCATCGAGATATATTACTTATACAGTACCTAGAAGTTTTTAGGTGAAAAAACCCCTTTTATTTCCCAGTATACAACATTGTGAAAAAATGTATGAATAGATGGAAATGGGAACAAAATTAAAAGCACTGTATCTTTAATCATGTCCCAGGACCCAAGAGTGATCATTCAGCCTCTTTAAATCAAATTGTGAACTGTTTCATCAGAGTACATTGCTCATCCTAAAGATTACAGAGGGAAGATACAGGAAAAATTCTTTCATGAGTGTTTAGATCTTTATATAGATTCTGTCGATTTTTACTTTTCCATTCAGATGCTATACTGCAATGGTTTAAATATGCCCAAAATTTGTAGTTTTGAAGCTGAATGTAAGCGCTTGCTGTTGAAACTGACACAAAGGGTGCTGAGTATATTAATTAATGCTAATATTCCATGTATCATGTTTATAAGTGATTATTGAAAAAAATCTTTATATATCCATGTCTGAATTATTGACTGATCAGTTTTCTTTTCCTGGTAATGGAGGGATGAATTTTGGGAAACATGACAAGGAGTTTCAGTTTGACAGGATGATTGGAAAGATTAACAGTGAAGCTGGTGGAAGATAACACAGGTTGAAAACCAAGCCTTGAGAACCTAGTGAAACGGCAACTACTCTTTGCTGGCCAAATATATGTAACAAAAAGTTAAAATAATAATAATAATAAATAATAATTAAAAAATCCCATCAATCAGACAAGCATACTTAAATTAAGGTGAATCTCATTGTTATCTACATCACCAGGCAACCAAGGAAACCATACATAATTTAAAAGGTTAGGGAAGGACTGCAATAATGAGAACAGAGAAATTACAATGTTTGAAGAGGGAAAAGAAGTGAGATCTTTAGAGAAGTGAGAAGGTGAAAGAGGGAATACCTGGAAAAGAGACAGGATCATCGCATAGCACAATAAGGAACATGCGTAGGATGTTGTGTAAGGATCCTTTGGAGTATGAAAGACTTGATTAGAGGCACTTATGATAAAGGTGACTGCAAATGTGTTACATATATAGAGGAAGATACTTTTGTTTTATTAAAAAAAGCCAAGTTCTTGTAAAAGCTAAGAATGTTGTAGAGTTCCTAATGAAGTTGTAATATTTCTTACAGGAACGTGGTTTACCTGTTTTTAAGAGAATTTAATTGCTACTGGAGCATTAGTTCTAAGTACTGTTGTGGAATTCTAAGTACAAAACTGTGGGAATTCTTTGGAAAAGTGGTGTGTTTTTTTTCCAAAATCTTTAAAATATTATAGAATCTGATTTACAACTAATATTTGAATTAGTTCTAGATTTTTTTTCTCTTTGGAAAAGATCATATTGACTATTACTTTCATCATTTTTTTGGACAATGTCACAAGTAAAAAGGCACCCACAGCCTTCAGAATGCTGACAATTCTTTTTGATACAAATTCTGGTATTATCACAGTAGTATAATTGTGGCTTTCAGTGTCTTCAGTGTCTTTAAGGAGTCCATCTGGTAACAACTTGGCAGAGAATTTCTTTGATAGTTCCTGGAAAGGAGGAATATACTAAGGCAACTTTTGTGCAGAGCATGATGATACATGCTTCTCAGGACAAAATGCCCTTAATGAATAAACATGATGAAACATAGTTTTTTATCTACAATTTTTTTTTTATGCAGTTGAGAGGAAAGCATGAACTTTTAAAATGCACAGTTTATCAAAAATTACTTGGCATTACATAGTTAGTAAGAATGATGAAGGTACTTGAGAGATACCTGAATTTATAAAGTAATTCTATGAATATTTGTTCTTCATTTTTATTTAAGTAGTATCTCTCTTGCTGTTCAAAATTTGACTCAAGAGAATTTTCTTCCATGGTTGGGTGCGCATGTATAATACAAGCTTGGGTCCTTGTTTTAAGTGCATGGTATTGTTCATCAAAATAGAAAAAAACCCCATTCCTATTAGGTAATTCATTTTAAAGGAAGGGTTCAATAATGAATGAAAATATTGTCAACTCAAATTATGTGTTGTAACTTAATGTATCCATTAGTATGTAAAAATACAAGCCTCTTTCACATTTACTGCACTAAACAGTCTAATAATATTCTTTCTATCAGAAGATCTGGTACATAAATTCCTTTAATAGTCAGTAATCTTCTCTAACTGCTAAGAAATGACTTGCTTGACCTAATTTTAGCATAATTCCAACCCTATAGTCTGATCTTAGTAGCATTCTTTTGCAGCATTTCATTTGCCATGTGAGTGTGATAAAAATGTATTATGTGGCCTCAGAAACATTAATCTTTTGTTTATTTTTTTCAAGGCTTTAGCTATGGGGATGATGACAGAATACTATCACTATATCTTTACCACACTGGTAAGTGGCTTATGAAAACATAGTGATGACATCCAACAAAGATGTTCCTTTTCTAATTATATAACTCAACAAAGTGGAAAAAGTCTCTCTGGAATGGGGTATGAGTGCAAGAGGTTTTCTTTGTTGAGTTTTCTTACTTTCAGTGAAAACTCAGTGAAAAATCAGGATGGTTTAATTAATGTTCAACAGTGTGCCCTGGGAACTGCTAGACCTGAAAAAAGCATCTGGCTGTAACACTGCAGCTTTTAACTGTCACGGAGGGTTATATGTATAATTCATAATTCATTGTTTATTTTATGCACATTGTCCTTTTTGTCTTTTTAGACAAATATCTTCACATTTGTACGTGAAGATTAAGATATTTTAAAATTTACTTATATATTCCATATTTTTAATTCAACATTTTACAAGGTAGTTCTCCATCATATGATTCATGAATAATTTGGTGTGAATCTTAGCAGCATTTTATTTAACAATTTGTATGAGCTTTTTAGGCACATGAGTTATGCAATATTCTTTAGTGTCCACTGTAAATGTAACTTAGAAGGAATTTGATCATTCTTGGATCTATCACTTGCAGTAAATGAACATTTAAAATGTGAATGCTCACAAAACAAACACTTCTTCTTGCTCACCACTGCCTAACTAAGAAACAGTTTAAAAGTTGATAAAATATTATTCTAGAGACTACAGAGTCTCCAGAGTTGTCCACATTTCTCTGTCTTGAATTTGTGTTCAATTTTGCCTAATTAGATTGCAGTTCATTATGTTTTTTAAAAGAAAGGTATGAGATAAACGTGAGACAGATGTGCCTTGGCAAAACCATGCTTGAAATGGCCCATGTTTAAAGTCACTTATATGTTTAAGTTCTTATGAAAATTAATCTGCACAAATACCTCTCTTATTTTAGATGAGTAAATTGTTCTGTCACTTAGAGATTTAGGATTACAAATAGAATAGAATTTCCCTCACTAAATAGATTTGCCTTCATAAAAATAGAGTATAGATGTTTGGAAGGTTTTTTTCTTATTTTTAAATTTTTTATTTTGATATTGATGAAAATTGTTTCTTTGAGTACTATGCTGTCCTTTGGCATTGAATTTTCACTCTTAAAGCTCTTTTTAAAAAACAGAATTTTCTGTCATTCTTATTTACTTATTAGATTTTTAGATTAGATTAATTAGATTAATTAGATTAGATTTTCTATGGAATCAAGAGTATTATATTGACTTGGAACTATCAAGAGGTAATTTACTGTGCACAAACATATCATAGATTTTGATTTTGCGATGTACCAGTGGAACCAGCATCAGAATTTAGTTGCTTTTATATATTAATTGCTTCTTACCTGACATGGTCAAAGTCCTGTCAAATAAATTTTCCAGTCGCAGTGTTTACAACAGTCTTCTGCGTAATCTTCTCTTGATTGATTCAGGATGTAATGTACTGGCTCATTATACACTGACCTGTGTGCATTTGTAATATATGCATAACAATATTGTGTATATTTATTACATTCCAGTGTAAACATGAATGTGTTTGGATTAAAAAATTGCATTAGAGGTTCTGACTTCTTGCACAGTAAGAACTAAGAGAATTTTTTAAAGAGAAAGATGTAACGTAATTCTAGTTATGTCCAACATTTCCTTTGCAGTAAAATGTTTTATTTCTTTGCAAAGAGGATGTGAGTTAATTTATTTTAAATTAATTTTGTAACCTGCATATTTAGATATGGGAAATTATATCGTATTACTATCTACAGAATTAAAAATGGGTAATGATTGATAACTGGTTGATATTTTTGTGGGGTTTGTGACATTGATAATGGGTGTTATATTTGGGTTTTCTGTAGTACAATATTTAATCTTCTTCAGCTCTAGCCAGTAAACAAAATGGATTCAGGCAAGTGTTACACCTGGAGCTACCTGACAACAAAAATTATGTTACAGGGAAGCAATATATTACATATAACTTTGATTATATCTTTTTTTTTCCTCCTGTTCAAAACTTGATCTTAGGCCTGAGTTTCCTGAAGTCAAGTACTCTTTCTACATTGCTTCTTAGGATTTGATCAAAGCACTAGGATAACTTTGAATTTACTTGAGCTAAAATTTGAATTGTTTTACTTTTTATTAATTATATTTCCTCCTGTGTGTGTTTGAGGGCTAACTGTACACACACACACATACAGATATACTGAAAACATATAAATTGGCAAAAGTTTTTCTTGCAAAGATGAATTCCTAATCAAAGATATGTTGATATTTGGAAGTATGCTGATGACAGTGAAAAATGCTTTTGATTAAATTTAAAGCCATGTACCTTGTCCCTGCTCACTCCCACCCCAACTCGCTGACTATTCCCCTCCACCAATTTATCTTCCTAAGATTAACATTTTTAAGTTTCACTGAGAGTGAAAGCTCAAGGAAGCCCTTGTCCAGTTTATTTTGCTATTTGATGTCTGTTTGATTTCTGGTAAGTTAAAGAACTAGCAATAATATACTTTAATATTTAGAAATTGAAAATAATATTTAAGCTTACTACCTAGTAGCAGATACAGTTCTGTAATTGGACTAACATTTCCTGAAAGTCTGTTCTTCCTCTGAGAACCAGATTACTCCCACCATAAGTGCAGCCAAGTTACTTGCTCACAGACACAGGCCCCCAGACAAGCAGAATACATTTTCTAGCATCAGTAGCACTGAAAAATTACCAGGCTCTCATCTGGGGAGATGGCCAGACAACTGAAATAGTAACTGCAGTGTATTACAGAATTTATACAATGGTAATTTTTTCAGGACCTGTTTGCCTTGGATGTGGAACCCTATCGGTACAGTGGTGTTAATATGACTGGATTCAGGATTCTAAACACGGAAAACACCCAGGTGTCATCTATCATTGAGAAGTGGTCTATGGAGCGCTTGCAAGCACCCCCGAAGCCTGATTCAGGTTTGCTGGATGGATTTATGACGGTATGAATACCAGTATTTGGTTCCTTTTTTTATATGTTTGTGAAGCTATAAAACAAATTAACTTTTTGTTTATTATTAAAAGTATTTAGAGGTATGTAACCAAATATTATTCTAAACAGTCAGGGAGTAACTGTGATATTTCTGTCAATATTTTGCAGATTGAATACACAATTATGTTAATTTTATTTCAAAATTACACATACTGTATTTTCTTTCAAATTATAATTACATATTCTAAATGTCAAATTCACCTAATTTCCCTAATTTGCCAGGGAGAATTTTTTATAGGACAAAAATCAAGCTAATGAAAATTGTCTCTTCCTCTGTATTTTGTCTCTTATTCATTTAACATTCGTTCATTAATAATATGTACTTTCTAATATTTACATAAATCTTGTTTTTAAATATTTTATTAATATTATGAACAGGACCTCATTACTATCTTTTCTACTTTCTGTACATTCAGATTAATCTGATTAATTAAACTGGTTGTTTATTTTAATTTTTTCCCTTCCATTGCCACGAGTTTTTGATCTCACTTTAGTTCATAAAAATCGCAACTCTATTCCTGCAAACAAACTTTCATTGCTAGGTTTGGGTGAGTTTCTTCTCATTAGTTGGAATTCAGTCTGGAATTATAATGTCAGGAGAAGATCTATTTTAAAAGACATCCTACATTAGAGCATTACTCTTCAAATTTGTTAAAAGATTTTCCACTTTGGCCTCTTAGCAATTTAGGTAGTTGAGTTTTGTTTGGCTTTGTTTTCTGCTGGGGGAGATTGTTGTTGTTGTTAGGTGGTTTTTTGTTTGTTTTTTTTTAAGCTTTTTATCTTCCATTTGAAAAATAGAAAATTCTATTTCTTGAAGATAGGTATCTTAGTAATGTATCAGATGCCTAGATTGTGTTAATTATTCTACTTAACACAAATAATTAACTTTTTTTCTACTGATAAGTTTTAATGATCTTATAGATATTAGGTAGTAAATTACAACCAATATTTTAACAAGTTAGTTTATTTTTTTCCTAGAAAATTACTCTTTTTAGGGAAAAATACTTTTTTAATGTACTTAATGCATGCAATGTCTTGAACATGATAGTTTGAAACATTTTGAGTTTAATTTGTTTGCTAATTTCCTTGCACTGGACTTTACAGACTGCATCACCTGGTAGTTTAAAAGTTATATTGTTCATTTCTCTAAATAATTTCAAACAAGTAATGAACACCCCAAAATCTGAAAACTGTGTGAAACATGCATCTGGTTTGTATATAGTTGTTACTTATTATTGTAAGTCATTGTTTCATGCTTCCTTGTTTGCATTAATAATCTCAATTCTTTTATATTTACCTTTTTGAATTTAAAATTTGCATCACTTCTCATTCATTGTAGTTGTATATTTTATGTACTGATCAAAGATGTAAATTATCTCAGACCTTTGGATATTTTCCAAGATCAGTAGTGGTAGTTATTTTATGAGAACATAGGGCCATGGTGAAAAATATTGGAATAATAAATATTGGAATAGAGTTCTGTGGGCCAGTTGCATGTTTTTCATCTCCTGTGGTGCTGCAAAGAAAGCGCTTTTCTCAGAAAACCTTCTGATGTGAGGCAGAACCCTATAACTGCTGTTATATGATTCTGTAAGAATACTTTACAACATTACTTTGCCTCAGGATAGAGAAGTACAAAAAAGTGCATGAAAAACACAGTGGCTTCTCTTCTGCACCCTTAAGAGCCCTCTATGCTGCAAGTGGAACCAAGTATTCACACAGACTGTGATGAATATTTTATGGTCATTCTTTGTGTTGATTAAACATTTAAATGTGCTTTGATCACCTGGGTTTTAAACACCTGAGAAATTAAGATAGTATTTAAATTATATTTAAATAGTTAAAAATCTTGGCAAGCATTATGAGATTGCAGAGTTTTTTTGATCCGTCCCTTAGATACAGAAAAACCATCTACAGTGTGTCCGTTTGGATGTGTGAAAGAAAGTCAAACCATGATGTCATTGCACAATATTCTTTCTGTGCTCAGAATAAAATGAGCCATTTTATTGACTTATTATCAGGGGAATGATAAAATCAGTTAAATGTGTAAAATTTGACTTTAATGTCACTGTTGTTCATGTATATTTAAAGTCAAAAATAGACTTGGAAATCAAAGACTCTTCACAAATATTGGTGATATGGTGTACTCTAACTGATATGGGTTGGACTGGAAATATGTTTTATTTTCACTGGTTGATAATGGCTACAGCTTAATCAGAAAAAATTAGCAAGGAGGCTGCTTAATGGGAATGTATTCAGCTTGAACCACACAGCTAAATGCCATTTAATTAGGTTTAAAACACCTAAAACTTGTTCCAAATAAAAACCTGGAGTTTGTATGAAGCATTTAGAGACCTCAGTAAAGACTAACTTTTTTTTGGTGTGACGAATTGAAAGTTTTTTTATTTCTGGGGGTGTTTATGTAAAGTACTTCTACCCCAGACCTTTTCACCATGTTGACTTTACCCTTATGACAATTAAACTACCAATATAATTCTGACATTGCTTTCCCTTATTCATGATTCATAGAGTTTCCAGCATTAGTTGGTGTTTCAAGGTCTTTTCTGTAGGCTTGTATAACTGTCTAACTAATATATAATTTTCCTCATAATTATTTTACCTTTTAGTATCCTAATAGAATACAAAGTTCTTTAGTATCTCATCTACTTGGAATGTTCCAAGTCAAATTTGCAGGTATGAATCCTATTGAGTTCACTTATGATAGCTTTTCCTTTGTTTCTAGGCTGTTCCTCAGCAGAACTCTGAAAAAGGTGATGGTTTAGCACTCCTGAGGGGAAAAGTGATCAAAACTAAATTTTCTATCCATTTCACTCTCCTCTTAGGATTTCTTAAGTATTTCTTTGTATGGACTTTAGAAAAAAAAAGTTAAACTATTTAATCAACGCTACCATATTGAACAATTCTAGTAATAAATGTTTACTTTTTGGTACAACAAAGAAATGAAATGCATTCTATGATTTAAGAGAGTGACTACAGTACAATTGGTTTTGTTTTTTCCATGGTTCCATAAAATCTGTGGAAATGTTGAAAATCACTTGCCATATTGCTTCAGACTATTCAGACTTCTTCTTGAGATAAAAGTTGTGCTTCTGTAAATGTTTATAAGAAATTATTTCTTTTAAAGTCTAAACTAATTTCTATTAAAGAAAAATGTGAATATACTTTTAATATGATAGATACATAGAAGTCCTGTGGAAGTCTCACTGGTCTGCTCTGGTTGAAGACAATTTTCCATCATCATTCACATACTAACAGACCTAGTTTGTGTGTTTGATAGCTCTTTCATATTTCTTAATGTCTGAGGATAATCAAAGTGATACTTGTCCTCATAACATAAATAATAATCAAAATGTGTTGCTATTCAAGTATATTTGTAACTTTTTGTCTGCCACACACTTGTGCAGACGTGCATGTTCCCATGTGGTATAGCTTACTAAGCTACTTAAATAGTTACATTTATTTCTTAGATTTGCAGTCTCCTTTTTATTTTAAGTATTCTCAGCCATCTCGTATTTACTTTGACCACTGTTTTTGTTTAACCATACTCTTACTAACCAGAAATAAAGAAAATATAGTGCTTATAAAAGTAAACATCACATGAAACTGGGGCATGCCATAGCTGTTACTAATAATGAAATTGCAAGAATTTTACAGTAATAATTTTGCCAGATGTAATAAAACATGCCTTTAGAAAATTGCAGAAGAAAAGAAGAGTCAAAGATAAAACTGGTGCAACACCTTATCTTTCTTGCCAGTAGAATTAATTGTATCTAACATTTCAGTATCTATTTATCATTGTTCTCTTGTTTCTTCTTTTTACTTAGGTGCCCAAAGGAAACAAAAAATGCATTTTTGCCCAATTTAAATCCAAATTTGGTTTTTTTTCAGACTAGGAAAACTTTTAAATTAATTCTCACTTGATCCTGCCCTTCCTGACTTAATTCAGGAATACATATAAGCGAGTTTTTAAAAAAATTTGACTTCTTACATATTTTTGAGTAAAATCTAGAATGGCTACTCTACTAAAATGAAATGGGGAAACATCGATTAATTCACGCATTTCCCTGTTTCTCACCAGCTATTCTTGCTAGCAGTTAAAAAGCATTTTCAGAAAGTTAGACTCTGGACAGAGTGGGTTGTTAGCATTTGAGCCTTGTGTTACCCTAGTATTAAACACCTTCTAACTAGACTGAAACACTTTAAACAATTATCTGATATATGATATACTCATTACTGTTATTTTCCATCAACTTTATACTGAATTCAGAAATTTGAAAGTGATTAGTACTTGAACAAGCAACCACTTGAACAGAATGACTTGGCATTAATAAAACCACACTATTTTTCAACCAGATCATGATTTATTCTGGAAAAATGAACCTATAAGTTACTAAAACCCCCAAACATACCATAATGAAATAAAAATATTTAATTAATGTAACTTCAGCGGACTTTTTTTCTTAAAATTTTAGATTTGCAGGAGTTCATCCTTATTTTAGCCTGGAGTAAAAAATGAATTTTGAACTTTTCTGTGAAATGGAAAAATTATAATTATTATGACAATATTTTTATTAAATTCTAACAATATTGGCATTTGCACTGTATAAATAGAAAAATATTCTGGAAAACAGAGGGGCAACATAATATTTTAAAGAAACTTTACTTTGATATACTTCACTTTCCGTCTGTACAAGTAGTTCACAAAAAGAAGAAAAAACCCACAAACCCCTGAGCATAAATAAACTTCCACATTTATATGTGACAACCATGATTCACACCAAGCAAAATAGAGCATAAATAAAGTGTTATGAAGTCAGAATTCTTTTACTCTTCAACTATGAATCTTCACAGTTTTCTGTGCCTCAAGTCAGAATTTAGCATGCATAATTAAGATGACCTAACAAGCCCTGCTGCTTAATTAACATAAAGTTTTCCTTACTAATTGCTTTTGCCGATCATCCAATTCAGCTCACTGCTTTCTTCTTATATAGAAAAG
>VYXD01015998.1:563663-600378 GCA_013397195.1 Hylia prasina
TTTTTTCTATACTGACTCTTAATTCTGTTCTTTAGTGCCCACTATAGTAGCTATGTATGGGAGGTGCAGAGAAGCACTGTGGTACTTCTTGCATGTGAGAGCCAAGATCAATATTTAGATGTTTACCCCAGAAAAATCACGTTTTGCAGCTGATGTATTTTGTGTACTGTCTGGCAGAATGGAGCATTATTTAGTTGAACATCTTCTCTTTTCACTCCTAATTATTTTTTTCCTTTTTTTTTCTTCTCAGTAAATGAAAATGATGGTTGAAAAACCCCTGAAATTTAAAATTATATTAAATACGATTGGCAAAATGCTAGAGATTTATTGCATATGCAGAATGAGTTTATGGTTAATTTCTGTGCATGGGATTTTCATTTGCTTCAAGAAAAGGGAGATGAAATTTTATTAATAAAGCTTTGAAATTTTTAAAGTTGTGTATAGACTTGCGCAGATAAGGAAAATAGATTAAATGCTATTTTCTTTAAGTCTGTAACTACAGAAGATGCAGAGACCATGAGGAGAGATTCTAATACCTCCATAAATTGTCCTTAATTGAAGGAATGTACAAATACATTTACTCACCTAGCTGCCTGGGAAATTCATTTTGAAACTAGCCATTTTAAGGGATTCAGTAAAAACCTTGACGTTATAATCCCTTTGGTATTTGAGAATCGAAATGAAAGAGAGAATAATGTTGGATTTGTAAATGTGTAGATATTTTTCTCTAATTAGCTTTCCATATTTGTACACCGAAAGACTGGGGAGATGCATTTATATAATATATTCTTTGTTTGTTCTCTTTTTCCCCTGATTGCAAGAAAGCTTCCAGTAAGCAATGTCTAAACCTTATGACTGTTTTGTAAAATCTAATTTATCTGAATGTTCACTTTCTCAGCTTTATGGGTATGTTAGTTTAATATTCTCAGAAGTTTTGTTGAATCCAAGGTCAAGCCAAAGAATTGCTAAAAAAAATTGTCAAACTGTGAGTTAGATGGACAATAATGATCTATTTTCAGTAGCATTAAATCAATGTGTTTAAGAACCCTAAAACCTTGTGAGGAATTAGATCAATGCACGAAGACCATGTTAAATGGCCACCTGTAATCAGGTGAAAGACCGCATTTATTAAAATAAAATACCTTTATTTTTGGTAAAGGATTTTGAATCATGCTAAACTAGCTTGGTTAAGATACTAATGTTGGAGAGGGTATCTTTTTTTCTGCATTATTAAGTTGGGAAAGATTAAGAGAGTAATGACACTGAAACCAGGACAGCTGAAGTTGAAAGAATTGTCTGAAACATAAAAATCCAAAATTTACAAAAAGAGATTCAGTTCTCCTATCATGATAAAACCAAGGCTTAATGATGTTTCTCATGAAAGAAATAAATAACTCCCAAGTCAGATAATTGGACATAAGTAATACTGAGGGCATTGTTATACTGCTCTGAAAGCTAAGTGTGTATTTCCCAGGTTCTTTCCTCTACAAGTAGCAAATAGCAAAAAAAACCAAACAAAACTGCAATCCAACCATCCAAAACAAAATGGACCCCACCCCCTCACATCCCAGTAATTTTAATCTAGCTGTTGCTAATCCATTTTAATCAAGTTTTAGGTAACAATCATGAGCCAAGGAATGGCATGACCTGAAAAAAAAAAAAAAAAAAAAGGTAAAGCTGTGACAAGTGTAGGTATTAGAATTTAACCAAATAGAGTTAAAATGATGCTCTTAATTACTGACTCAAGAAATCAGGGAGGTGCAAAATTGGAAATATATTCTAATAGCATTATTATTATTTTGTATATTTAATATATTTAACCTATTTTTTTTCTACAGTAATTTCATAGTTTCTCATCCGTGGCCTCCAAAATTCTTCTTTCTTTTTGCATACCTCATAAAGGAAGAAGAAAATTATGGTGTAATTCAGAGTTTTCTTTCTGGAGCTTGTCTGACTTTATTATCCTTGATTTCCGTATTTTCAGTGACAGTACAAACTGTTGAATAGCTTGATACAAATTAGTAATTTAGTTTTCCTAATGGTAAAAGGATATGTGTGAAACTTCAACCTCTTGTCTGCACATGACAATAAGGAAATAAGTTATATTTGGAATAGCTACTTAAATAATAATTTAGTAACTGCTATGAGGCACTGTGACTCGATAGGACAATTTGATGAGAAGAAGGTGCCTTTAAGATTACTGAGGGTGAAAAGATCAATAAAAATAAAAAGAAATATTTGTCACAGAAATAGTCTTGGATTCTGATTTAGAGCTTCAAAGAGGATATCTTCTTATGTAGACAGCTTTATAATTATCCCTTTAGCTAAAAGAATTTTCTGGATTTGCTGATGAGATGTGGTTAGTAACAGTGTAGCAGCAAATGTGTACTTCAAAGGAAATACTAAACAATTACTCATTACTACATTACAAGCTAAGAATCTCCCCTAGGCACAGTTAATTTTGTAAGTTTAGGGACTATGCAGGATTTTATGCTGTAAGATGTTTTAGAAATGATTTGTCAGCTATTTTGGGAATTAATTGCATTATTAAATATTTGAGTACTGTATACAGTAACTTTCAGAATTTCAAGAGACAGGATAGATTAGAAACCTATGATCCTATCCCAAAGGAAAACTATGTCCAAGCGCTGTATAGCATTTAGCAGAAATTGCAGTTCCTCTTCTGTGGAAGATTTCACTGAATTCTTCCAGATGTCCCTTGAGGATGTATGTATATATTTATATATATACTAAGATTACCATTGATTTATATCATGCTTTCATGTTAGAAATCTGCATGTTGCTATGTCTTTATGAAGCAATAGAGGGAACTCAGTGTAACAGCAAGTAGGGAAATGGCAGAGCTTGTGCAACCTGCAGGATCACCTACACAGCGAAGAAGAGCAGCTGAAGCATAGGTTGTTTTTTGAAATAGGAACTTGAGTGCCTTTTCTCAGGAAATATGCACATGTCTGCACTGTATGAAACTGAGTCTGAGGACTGCAATTAAGAAACCATAATCTGTCAAAGATTGTGTTTCTAAAGAATGGCAATGAAGCTAGTGAAGTGTCTGGAGCGTAAGTTTTGTGAGGAGTGTATGAGGGAACTGCAGTTGTTTAGCCTGGAGGAAAAGAGGCTCAGGGGAGACCTTATTGCTCTCTATAACTGCCTGAAAGGAGGCTGTAGACAGGTGGCTCTTGGTCTCTTCTGCCAAGTAACAAGTGACAGAACAAGAGGAAATGGCTTCAAGTCATCCCAGGGAAGGTTTAGATTGGTTGTTAGGAAAAATTTCCTCCCAGAAAGAGTGATCAAGCACTGGAACAGCCTGCTTTGAGAACTGGTAGAGACATCATCCCTAGAGGCATTTAAAAGTCTTGTAAATGTGGCATTTAGGGACATGGTTTAGTGGTGGAATTGGCAGTGCTGGATTAATGATTGGATGATGTTAAAGATCTTTTCCAACCTAAGCAATTCTATGATAGTATGAAGACATTTTCCT
The DNA here is from genome assembly GCA_013397195.1 of Hylia prasina. Taxonomy (NCBI): domain Eukaryota; kingdom Metazoa; phylum Chordata; class Aves; order Passeriformes; family Sylviidae; genus Hylia; species Hylia prasina. The sequence continues at coordinate 567,163 of VYXD01015998.1, forward strand.
TAGTATATGCATTGTTAAATTAATTTTAATGGTTTATGTATATATTATGTTTCTGGTAAATTTTCATGAAAAGTGAACCAAAAGGAAGATTTCTTTCATTCTCTTTCTTTGCTGTTATTTTTAGAACTTGCCTTGAGGGGCAGCATAACTAGAGCTGATAATCAGTGGACTTATCTGCAGGAATTAATAACTCTAAGAATCATTATGTTACCATTTTAGGATGTGGAATGGTAACAGTGCAGGCATGCTAGGTTAAGCAGCAAAGTAAATATAATTTCTGGAGAAAAGAGACCATCAATTTAGCCTTTACTGTGTGCTTATCAGCTTCACAATGGCACTGCCTGTTAGGACTGGCAATGTACTACACTTAATATTGACACCTAGAAGTATGTTCTGGGTAAAATCCTGGTCCTTTGAAAATCAGCGTATGGGTGATTTGGCTAACCTTTAGTTTACTACATGCATTCTAGGCTAGGTAGGGTAAGCAGATGAAGAGCTACCACTTTTAAATTTTTATTTAATTTTAAAGTGGAGTATTAAACACTACATACTGAAATGGAGTGAAAAAGAGTGAAAATCATATGGAAATACTTGTCTCTGAATAGTCGGGTGGTTATTTTGGATGTTGTTTGGTACGCTGGAGCAGTCTTCATTCATTATATGCTTCTCATCTATTAAAACAAAAAAATATGCCATTTCTGTCTGTTACTAACGAATACTTGTTAATTACTGGACTAGTTGACATAGCTGGTAGAAATAAACAAGCTTCTGGGGATACTCCGTTCTCTGCTGAAGACCTGTAAGTGTACCTGCTTGAATTTTTGCCTTTTTCTTTTTTTCCCCATTTCCAGATATTTATAGATTTATCTCTGATAAGAGATATTACTTCCTCTAATTTTTGCTTATCTCCTTAATTCACAGCACACTTTCTGCTTTTATAGGGGTTCATATAGTACATATTGGCTTCATGAGGACTTTTATAAAGACCAGATAAGTAGTTATGGTTTAAATTAATTTTCCTAAGGGATAACATTATTTCCTGTCCAGAACATCATGGACTCCTATGTAAAGCCACTTTACAGATTTACAGATTCACAGGATATTTTGCTTGGCCTCCACCCTTCTCACCCTTCAGAAGATCAAAGGTCTCCTAGAAGTCCAAATTCATGTCTGCCTACCTTTGGTAAACGTTTTGTCTCCTCTTCATATTTCAAATTATGCTAAATGCTTGACATCATCAAGCTTTAAGTGGAATTGTAACAGTAAACGTGTTTTCCACTTAAGGAGTCTAGAGGGAATACAATTGCCACAAGCACACATACAGAGCTATTAAACTGTGCCTAGGAAAATTCAAGCATCCACCCAAATCTGCATCAGAATACCTTTATGTCAGGCTGGAAACAAAATTAACGTGCTTTCATTATTATACATTTTCTCTGTGAACGTGAGGCCACTAGTCTTCCAAGTCACATTCAGCTTAGGAGATAGGTGAGAAGCATGTACTGGATGCACTAAAGAGAATTAAGTGTCATGTTGTTATGAAACAGAGATTTCAGATTTAATACTCCCACTTCCCAAGGTCTGAGTATATGTATAGTATTTTAATGCCAGTGAAAATGCTGTAACCTAATTTAGATGATGACAATCTCTGTAATAGCCTGGAAATAAATACTAAAATTTCAGAATTTCCTTATTTTGATCCTGTAGTATAATTTATTGAAGCCTTGTGTTGAAATGCTACTGGGAAAGCATTTGTTTTGTAAAGTATATTCTGTTCATGGGGTTTCTGTATATATTGCTTATAAAAACAAAATCTCATCTGTTTGTCATATGTCCCAATGGATGTGTTAACCATTCTGTCTGTTTATTGAGCTGTTGTTTGAGGCCTCAATTCAGCAAAATGTTCACTGTGTTTTCTTGCTGAAAAAGCAATACAAAGCTTGTCAAGATGTTCTGTTGAAGTCAAGTGAACTACTTTGACTCTTAACATGAAGGATATAATTTGTTTAAATGCGACTTCAAAGGTGACTCATAAAAAAGTTTGATGTAAGTTACTTTGCTGCACTTCTTCACTTTTGTATTTTGAGGGAAGAATGAGAGAGAATTTCAAGGTATTTCTGATCACAAGGGGCAATTCTTTTTCCATGTCTTCATGATAGGAGATATAGTTCAGAAAACACCATTTTTCAAATTATGGATGTCTGATGACATGATTGTTCTCAGTCTTGTCTACATAAAAGAAACAGCATTAGACTTTAGATAGCTTTTGACTATTTTGGATTTCTTCACCTTCTATTTGCTTAAAATTCACGATGGTTATTCTGATGCAATTCCAAAGTTTGATTGTGGGTAGAATCCAAATAAAAATAACTCTGTATTTAAAGGAATAACCTTATCTGCAAGATTACTGAAAATAAGATTACTGCAAGATTACTGAACTTTTTTTTTTCACTTATTAATCTTCAAACAATAATTTAAAAAACCCCGAATTTTTTTTTGTTACAGTGTTCATTACTTCTGTTATAGTCCTTTGGGTCCTTCACACAGTGGGATTGATTTTACCATGAGTGCTGGAAGTAGGTCTTCCTGAGTGGACAATTTTGCAGTAGTGTAGAGTAGTAGAGTAGACAATTTTGCAATACATCTAATATTGAAGTCAGGGAACATCAACTTTGCAGGCCTGATGTCTTTATTTCATGAAGTTGATAGACTAATTTAGAAGGTGATGTCCACAATATTTCCTGACTAGTCTATTCCAAACTCCTTTGAGAAAACTGGAAACCTATAAACAGCTTTTGGTCAATGATAAATTTTAGAATCCCAGAACAGCCCAGGTTTGAAGGGACCTTGTAATATCTTGTCTAACTTTTCATGGGAAAGGGAGCTAAGATGCACTCTGTCCAATTGTGTCTTGAAAATCTTTAGTGGTGAGTGTTGGGGAAGATGAAATAAGAGGGCCCTATGTGGAAAGTGCAGACAATGCAAGCCAGATTGAGATGAAAACGAGCTTTGAGATGACAGACCTTGGTTGCTGAGCAACTGGTGGGCAGTGCTGCAGCTGGTGGAAGTAACTCCCTTTTCTGTCCCACAGACAAAGCAAAGGGTCCAATAAGATGTTCTGCTTTATTCCTCAAAAATGTAGTTTATCTTGCACTTGTAACCTTCCCCTGAAGTATGATGTGTTAGTAATCCCATTGGTCCAAAGTTTTTTCCCCCACCCACTTTCAAGCCCCCTTGAAAAGGAGCACCAGGGAAGACGGTGCCATCTTTGCCCATTTTCTCCGTCTTTGCCTTCTTTGCCCTCTTTGCCATCTTTGCTTTCTTTGTCCTCCCCTTCTCCCTACTCTCTCGAACCTCTCTCGCTCTCTCTCTTCCGACCCCCATTTCCTTGGGGCCTGCCTTGGAGTTGCAGCTGGCATCTCCCACAATAAACAGGTCCCCCACAATAAACCCTATATCATAAGACCGGGCTCTAGAGATCTCTAGTCTCCATTTTTCCTGACCGTTCTGGATCAGCGCTCGCTACAGGCGGCATAACTACAGGTGAGAACTTCATAATATCCCTGGGGAGGTCGTTCCCGTGATTGCTCTTGCTGCAAACAAATTCTTTCTGAAGATGAAACCTCTTCCAGTGTACCTTCTACCCGTTGTCCTTTGTCCTCCTCATGTGGGTCTTTGCTAAGAGAGAGTCTCTGTCCTCTTTGTAGCTGTCCTTTTAGCACCGAAACACTGTGGTGAGGTCCCTCCTAAGCCTTCCCTCTCCAGGGAGAAAAGGCCAAATTCCTTCAGTCTTTCCTCAGAGCACAGGTTTCCAGTCCTCTGATCATGTTTATGCTGTATGTATTTTTAAATTTTTAAATTTTGAATTATGGGGATCATAACTGGGCAGAGTACTTCATATGCAGCCTGACAGATGCTGAGTGGGATGATCACCTCTCTGTCTCTGTTAGTAATGATCCTGTGAATGCAGCCCAGGATCCAGTTTTCCTCTGCTACTGCAACATCTTGTGGCTGGCTTATCTTCAGCTACTTGTCCACAAGGACCTCCAAGTTCCTTTCAGCAAGGCTGCTCCCCATTCATGGAGATTCTAACCAGTACTGGCTTCTTTGATTATGTCATCTTTAAACTATTAAATTGAGTTGGGTAAATTTGTTTTCAACATCTAGTTGAATATAGAAACTTAAACACTGACATACTGCATTCTGTTCAAAGACCACTCTCAGTCATGTAAGGTCCTCAGCCAGAGGTTTGTTGTATGATCACGAATTACAAAGCTAAAATGAATATTCATGGAAGGAGACATTTCTGTCTTGGTTGAAAGATTTATAGCAACATCTGGGAGCAATTAGAAAGGCTTCTTTTTCTTTGGCAGTTAGGTCATCATATCATTGTCCAAAGCAAAGATGTGCTTAATGATTTTGATTAGCCTAGAATTGCCACAGTTTTGAAATTAACTGGGAAAATAATATCACAAACTTACTCTTTAAAATTGATTATTCTTCTTTTAATGCTTATACAAGTAGAGTTCTTTGCCTTAATTTGCTGGGTTTAGTCTTGATGCAATATTTTAGATGAAAAAACTGAAATTGCATCAGAGAGTGTTGTCTCTGTGTTTCTTCTAGCAATGAACATACTTAGATTTTTTTTACTTTACTGTTCCACATTTGGCCTATTCATTTACTAAATACATGTCTTAAATAAAGATCATTTAGAGACAGACACTAGCAATGTTGGAAAATTGCTTTGAAACAATTTAAATGTGAAGATCTTGAAAGAAGTTCTCCTTAGATGAAAAGTAAGTCATAAGGCCTCAAGGGCAGCTGTGTCATACAAAGCAAACTTTCATTTGGTTTATTTATAAATTGGAAAATAAGGGTCTTTGTAGGTGAAGCTGAACATAAAGCTCAAGTTAGGAAAAAAAAATTAGTTAGGAAAAAATTTTATTAGCATTGATAAGGACATTTTTAAATAAATATAAAAAGAAGTAAATTATGAATACAATTTGAAAAAGTGAGAACTGCATTATTTTCTGCACCCACATAAAGTGTGTGTGTTCATTTACCAAAATCAGCTGTGTTAGGTTAAAAATACAATTATTTTTTAATCATATAGAAGTTACTCTGAACTTGATAAAATCAGACTATCATTTAGGGTTCATTCCTCAAAATAAAAACTCAACAAAACTCAGATGGGATATACTTGAAAATATACAAATGAAAGATGAATATAGTTTAACTGTAAAATTTGGATTGCATAATAAAAGTATGTATATTGAATTTTAGTTTGGATATTAAAAATATCAGGAAAAACATATTGGTAGAAAACCAATGAGTTTTATTTATATATATATGTATGTTGGGTTTTCTTTATCTTGTGGATACCAGCACATGTTCCTTTTTCCATTTGGTCAGAAAATGGTTGCCAAGCATTGGAACAGGCTTATGAGAGAATTGATTGAATCACCAGCCCTGGAGGTATTTAAAAATGTAAATCTGGTGTTATGGGACATAGTTTAGTGGTGGACTTGGCAGCACTACATTAATGGCTGGACTTGGTGGTGTTAAAGATCTTTTCTGAGTTAAATGATTGTATGCTCTACGCTGAGTTTATTCAATGCTGTTGGATAGAATCAGAATGTCAGGGACCTGTATTGATTTTCAAGTAAGATCAAGGGAGAAAATCCATCAGTAGAGCAGTGGGAGATAAAGCACCATCAGGAGAGACTCTTTACTATGTGAACACTAGGTATCATATTTGTTAGAGAAAAATATTGAAGGTCTTTTACTGGGAATATAAATTAGCAGTACCAAGATTGTCAGAACTGAGGAGCTTGTGCATTGAGGAGAGGTTGAGGGAACAAGTCTGGGGGAAGGAAAGCCTCTTAAGGACCTAACAGCATCCCCCTAACGTCTGCAGGGAGATTATCAAGAAGACAGAGACAAGTTATTCCCTGCAGCACATGGCATAAACATGAGAGCAAAAGCATAAATTGAGAGAAATTTTGACTGGATTTAAGGAAAAGTCAAATTATGCTATATGCTTGACATTATCAAGCTTTAAGTAGAATTGTAACAGTAAACATATTTTCCACTTAAGGAGTCTAGAGAGAGAGATTTCTTCACTGTAAGAAAAGTAAAGCAGTGGAAAGGATTGCACAGAGAGGTTGTTGTGGACTCCATCCATGAAGGTTTTCAAAATCTTGTAAAGTTCTGAACAACATATCTATTCCTAGAGGTGACACTGAAAGCAATGTAAAAGGTGCAAGGTGTTGGACTAGGGAATTCCTGTGGTTTCTTCAGCTTGAATTGCCTTATGATCTTTAATTTATTCTGAGCAACAGTCATCTGAGAGGTTAATCTCCAGTATCTCTGAAGAGCACTGTTAGATCTGAGGGAACCTCTTCATAAAGAGCAGCAGTATGAGAGTCAGGAAATTTAAAACTCTCCTTATATTCATGAAGAATTGTAGCTTGATCCCATAGACACAATATAGTTGGTAAACCAGAGTACCAGTGCTTAATTTTCTTCTAGAACTTACCCCCCTAGTTTGGGAGAAGTATCTGCATGCTTCCTGCAGGTTTTATTCATTTTAATCTTAAGGGGCATGTGAATTTTTCAAATTCCAACGGAACTTCATCTAATATAATGTGGTCTCAAATATAATTTTTAAGCTTACAAAATCACAGAAGGTGTGTTAGAATATATCAATCAAGATATTATCAGGCCGATGCTAATACCTAAATGCTTAGTGAACCCATTCCGTAAAAGAAACAATACAGTGATTGTCATATCTCTCCTGGAAGCCCCTAAAACCTGCTTTTGCTAGATGTTTACAAAGCATGTTGTTGAGCTTTTTAAGAAAGTCAAAGTGGATGATCATTACAGCTATTAATCCACACAGACATGATTATGTCCCAGACAAATAAACTGGAAAAGTTCTGAGAATTTAAAAGTGTCCAGCATTTAAAATGATGAGCACATCATTAAAAGAAACAATGAGAAACCTAATCATTTCAGGTTCTGCTCAGAACATGACTGGTTTGTTGTGTTTGAGTGTAAGGAGAATCATGAATTCAGCTTGTCTGTGCTCCACAGGCATAGGTGTAGAGGTCAATCTACCTGTCTCCTCTTTCCAGCTATTAAATTGGCAACCTTCCAAAAAGCTTGGTGGCAAATCATGTAGAACCTTTCCAGGAATGACTACTAGTCTGCTAAGTTTTCCAGCAAAGACTTGGCATATTCAGACATATTCTTTCATGGTGGTGGTCATGTCTTAGGCTTCATTTGTTTCTGTTTGCAGATAAACTGCCCAGAGAGCAAGTTTAATATCCTTTGCTTGTGCTTCAGAGTGAACTGTACATACATACCTCCTAATGAAGAAGATGCCTAAACAATATGTGTGGAATTTGCCTCTCCTAACTTAATCCATGTAAGATTCAAATGTCTACTAATTGGTTATATTACCTTTTCAGTCAGTATAGGAAGAATAGAGAAATTTGTCCTAAAAAAGCTGCATAGACTATATTACTGAAGAGGGGTCTATAGGGAGCCTAGATGATTGACCATTTTAAATGACTGAACTTAGAAGAAATTATTCCTTTCTGATATATGTGAGCTTTACACAAACAGATTTTTTTCCACAGTTTTTATTTTATTGTTCTTTGACATTTGAAATTGTGTTTACAGTTCTAATGTGCCTTGCCTGCGGCTGTAAGGAGATATGTATTCTTTAATATGGACTATACTATCTTGAAATAGTGATTACATGCACACCAAGGTGGTGATGTATTTTGATAAACTAACTAAAAATGCACTAAGAATACAGTAGAATCTGTAAGTAAATAGCATTGCTTGTTTTGTGCCTAAAGCACAGGAACATTGCTGCTTTTAAGGCTGGTCACAGACTTGTTGTCAGAACTGTCTCAAGCTATCCAAGAGTGTGTTTTCATTGTTGTGAACTCTTGCAGATTTTACCCCCATGAAGGAACTTCTTAACAATTCATCTGTTTGGATGGGGCTCAGGTAGTAAAGTTGATAACCATATCAAGAACTATGTCACTCTACACTACTTTCTTCCTGATGACATATAGTGAAGACTGTCACTCCTTATCTCTTCAGATCAACCTGAGCATATTTTGTAGAGACTTGAAGAAATTATCTCTTCTCATGTTGCATTCCATAAACCTGAACAGTTTAGTTCTTGACAGAGATGGAAAGAGGGAGGAAGTAGGTTTGAATTCTTAAAATATAGCAGTGATATAAGATATAGCAGTGCTTATGTCAGAAAAGTAGACAAACCTCCAGAACTTTTTGGGTTGATAAACCCCTAATTGTATAGAGTACTAAAAATGTTTATGAAGTTACTTAGCATTTACAGATTAGCCAGGAGTGGCTCTGCAGAATCTGACTCATGAACTGAATCTTCATGGGTCAATTTATTGTGATATTAGTCTTTTAATATGTCTTTTCATTGTCCAGACAACAACAAGAATCCAAGTGGGTTTTTTTAAATTACTATTATTATTATTATTATTTTTACCAAACAAACCCACAACAAACCCAAACCAAATAAAAACAAAAATAACAAAAAGAAAAAAACATATATATTGTAGTACTAGTCTATTAGCTTCATGTGACCTGGAGGTCTCTAGCTAGCAAGGTAATATTATTTATGTACATCTATTTGTGATTTAGTCCATTCAAGTAGTGCCCTGTGGGAAGGCAAACAAGGGGAGGGAAATTTTTTTCTGAGTAAATGTGAGCCATTAAATAGGTCAAGATTAGATATGAGACTTTCAACAGCCAGTAATGGGACAGCATTAAGTCTTCTGAGTTCACTAGGTAGTTGAATGTGCTAATGGAGGAACCATGCTGGGAAAGCATACATTTTCTTTGAAATTTCTTACAATTTCTTTGAAGAGGTAATTGTACATTATGATATGAATAGGTGTGCTAGATGCATGGGCATTTTCTGTCAGAAAATTAAGGCCCCCTCTGCCAGACAATGGCTCACTGGAGGAATGCATTAGTGGTGAAGTAAAATTTGAAAACAAATTCTTTCTTATTTAATAGTCCATTGACTTTCCTCCTAGAGCCGTTTTCCTCAGCCTGAATGCTATGGTCTTTATTTTCATTCCCTAATCAAGCTCATGCTGTTTTAATCTGACTTGGGAAGATTATTGTATAATTGCATTATACATGCAATTGTTTTATTCAGTTTGGCCATCTGTAAATCCCACCTTGTCTTCTTTATATGTTTCAGTATCTTCTTGTATTCATTTGTGTCTCCAAACTCTTAATATTCCCTGGATAGTTCTATTATGTGATCCTACAGTAAGGGCACTCATAATTTTTTTGGGGGGATTAATTATTGAGTGTTTAATTGTATAAACACATTAATGTTGCTTCAGAAACTGCATAAAATTATTACTGTTTATGGTGTAAGGTGAGCTGATATACTATTTTCAAAAATAAAAAATAAAATCTAATTAAGATGTTATTTTCTTTGTAGCGCTAAGTTTCTTACTCTTCTGCTGATATTTCTGACCAGAAAAATAATTTTCCTATTTTTCTCTCAACTACAATAGCAAAAGCTCTCCTTTCTTAGAAAACCCTATTCTGCAAAAAAAAAAAAAAAATTATTCTGTCAATTCATAAAAGATGCTTGGAGTGAAAGGCATAAATAAGATGCTTGTACCAAATAATGCAGAAAAGTAAATGTCCAGAGTGAGTGGAATAGCTATTCTCTGTCTCCTATGCATGCTAAACATTCTGCCCCAGTTTCTTTATAAAACCTTCCCCCTTCCCATGAACCATTAAGTGATATTTTATTGTAAAATCACATTTGCCTTGGTTTACAATGTAGGAAAAAGTGGGATTAAGACTCTGTAGTTTTCAGGAGTATGCATAGTAAGGAAGGGATTGTATCTAGACTAACATAATAAGTAGATAACAAGACTTTAGTAAACATAAATCCATAGAATGGTCAAATGGTTTGTGGTGGCAGGGACCTTCAAGACTCATTTAGTCCAACCCTGCTGCCATAGGCAGAGACATCTTTCACTAGAGCGGGTTGCTCAAAGCACCATCTAACTTGCCCTTGAACACTTCCAGTGGTGGGGCATCCAGAACATCCCTAGGCAACCATTCCAGTGTCTGAACAACTTCATTGTAAAGAAATTCTTCCTTATATCCAGTCTAAATAACTGGTTTAAAAACTGATGTGAGAAACCTCCTTTCTAAATATATACAGGCATTCTAAATTCCAAAATCCAATCAAATTGTGTTATATATGTATATAATAGGCCATATGTAAACATTCGAATGGAAACAATTGCAAAGCGCAAAGTACTTTCAGAAATGTGTGTGCCCCTTGCTGTCCTGCAGAACTGTAAATTGGACAAGAAGTAAAGAGCAGGTGCACAACTCTCTTTTTGACTGTGAATTTCTCACTAGAGAAAAAGTGCTTTAGAACATAGAACTGTATCATAGAATCTGATAGAGTATAATCTGCAATTTTTTTTATTTTCAGTGTTTTGTTGGGATGCTTCTCCATCTCTAGATTATAAATCCACTAAAATATTTATCTCATTTAATACCTATATATTATTTTTGCTCTATGTCCTTTCTTTAATATGTTTCTCATGCCAGTATTTGGATCTAGTTTTAGACTATACTTACTTAAAAAAAAATAGAACTTTTAAATACTCAGAGTAGGATTTTGAGCAGTATCATTTGTCTCTTTGGCAGTGTAGGTTCAATGATTTCTTGTAGCACTAAAGGTAGTAGAGATTAACCGTTTTCAAAAAGAAGACTACTCAGTAGATAATAGACTTTTTACTGGAAGCAAATCTTCAGTTACATTAGTGTTGTCTTTATGAACAATCTTTTGGTTGTGAAAGCTAGCGATTTTACTTTAGAGAAATGGAAATAATTTGGGAATACCTGACTGGTAGATAAACTATTCATATGTCTATCTGATAAATATAAACAATGTGCTTGCTGAGAAGTAAATCAATTTGTACTTAAGTGAGCATGAAACAACAATCATTCATGGAACTTTAATGCGTATCAATCCACCACCCATTAGTGTGGATTACGGATGCAGAAATTGAATTTATATTTTCACGCTTGAAGAAAGTTTTGAAAAATCCCCAAATAAAAATTTAATTAGAGTGAATTTACTATTATTTAAGCTACTTTATTTAAAAACATAACTAAAAGAAAAGTTCTTTTTGTTGGGATTGATAATTTGGTTTCTCTTAGACATCATGATTTTTAAATTGATTTTTAAAAATAAGATTATGCTCATGAAATGGAGATCTGTTCTTTTCTACACATAGTCTTTCAGAAAATGGCTGGAACAGCAGTAGATTTAACTTCTAAACATTCACCTAGTATGAACCTACCATCATACACTTAAGCAAGGAATTTAAGTTAATGTGGTATATAGCATATGTACTCTTCCTCCTTGGAGAGCTGAATTTTGTAATGTTTTTGGATTTAAATGCTTATTAATAATTGCTTTGGCTTTTCTTCCGATTCCTGTTTTCTACAAACAAGAGGGAACTGTTTACAAAGGCAGATGTTTCTCATGAAATAAAAAGTAAATAAAAGAATAAAACACACTCAGAATAAACTTTGCACTTTCTCTTGGTGGAGTTGCAGTTAGAAGTGTCAGAGTTTTGTTGTATGTATTTCCTATAATGCATTGCCCTCTTAGCAGTATTACTTTGCTGCAGTAAATATACCTGTGGCAATTAATGGATCACCAGTGATGATCTGAGTTTTCACCTGGATCACAAGTCATTGAAATAAAATTCTAATGACTCCCTTTTATTTGAATGAGCAAAAATTGCCACAGCAATCCATATCTAGGTATTAATAATAGGAATCAAATCCTAAAGAGTTTCAACCCAAAAAAGTCTGAGAAAGATTTGTTTTTTGAAGCACTAAAATACATTCTCACTGAGGAATTATTTTCTTCTCACTGGGAATATTTTAGGTAAAATAAAAGTGTCCTATATTAAAAATACTTGGAAATGCATATGAAAGTGTTTTAATCATCTTGGGGAAGAAGATGTTTTCTGTATTTAAAATAGCAACAGAAAAGGGTCCCTACATATTTGTTCATCCTAAAGCCAAAAACACAGCCTGTATTTTATAAATGTTTGTTATGCTGAAAGCTAATTCTGTTTTATGGCTATATTGAGCTTACATAATTCTTGGTAGAAGTTCAGACAGAGAATTGCCTGTAGTGGCAGAAACACTGAGTAGTGGAGTAGTGTGTATTTGTCACTATATATATTCACAGCTTGAATTTTGCATGAACTGAACTTTCTTTGCCCTACAGCAAGTTTTAGATTTTATGAACCATTGTACTTCTAGCAATACATAAATGTGCTTCGAATTCCAAAAATAACATAGAAAATGACTGTATTTCTTATGTTCTGCTAAGACCATTATGAGTTGGCACTGAAATAATACAATGGCTGTACTTATTTTGCTGCCAGTAGTGTGACCCTGGCTGCTTGATTGATTTTCCTTCATTTCATTGTTACAACAGTATAAGTAGAACCTTGAGCATTAACGGCAAGAAAAGCTTGTTTCTTATGGATTTATGTCTTTTAAGTATGTGAGGCAGTAATAGTTGTCAGTGAATTTTTGCAAGAGTTAGGACATGTCTCCTTTGAAGTCAAGACTGATGAATCAGCCATTGCCTCAGTGAGTTATTCTGCCAGACTTCCCTTATCTGCTTCTTTTCATCTGGGACTTTCACATGTGTGAAATCTCTCTCCTAATATCACATCTGGAAGAAAGTGGAGGTCTCTTTTCTAACACACTCTGTTGCTCTTTCTCTTTTCAATTCAGCTCTTGATGGCTGATCACATAAGAGCCAATGCAAAGTGTTTATCCATGGTTTCTTCTTTTTTGCCTTTTGTTTTTGGTGTGCTTTACATAGTGATGGCAAATATTTTTTGTTATTTATAAAGGCATTAAAAATTTCTTTCTCACTGTCTACACTGATAGATATTTCTTGAACATCTCTACTGCACTTGGAAGAGAGACGTGGGGTAGGAGTGCAGAAAGAGATTGATTATTTATATATTAAATGTTTATACTGTGAAACTATTTAGGTTTTTTCCACCAATGAAACCGAACCAGTAAAATTACTAACAGTTAATAAACTGAAGCATTAAGCTTTAGAAGAATAGATGTACATTATGATTGGCCCAATTAAGAATTTTTGCTAGTGTTTTCAATACTTTTCCACATATAAGGTCTGCTCTAGTCTTTTCTGACTTGAAAACATAATTTTTATTTTATGTGTATTTCCTAACAGCTACCAGATGTTTAGTGTTAGTATTGCTTTATATCTTCATTCAGTCTTGTAAACAACTTAATACCTACTCAGAGATGATAAATATCCTTATCATTTACTGACTATCATTTTGGTCCTTAGCAAATATGCTGTAACTGGTAGTAAGATGACACCTCATTGCAGCTGTCCAGTACTTCATGGGGGCTTTCAAGGAAGCCAGACAAAGACTCTTCATCAGGAACTGTACTGATAGGACAAATAGTAATGGGTTTAAACTGGAAGAGAGGAAATTTATGTCACATATAGAGGAGAAATTCTTTACAATGGTGTGGATATTCCATCCATGTCAGAGTTTAAGGCTAAGTTGGATGGGGCTTTAAGAAACCTGGTCTAGTGAGAAGTGTCCCTGATACTTCCCCCAGAAATGTCCCCCCAATGGGGGTGTTGGAACCGGATTATCTTGAATGTGCTTTCCAACCCAGACCATTCTGTGATCCTGTAAATGTGCTGTAATGCATATATATGACAGCAATATGGTACAGATAATGAGGAATAATATTTTTTTTACTGGCTATTAATCACTAGAAGTACACATTTAACATTTAAAACAATCTAGAAATGAGAGTTAAATACCATTTCGCTACATAGAAGTAAATTCTATACCTTCTGTTACTGTTTACTGCTTAATTTATAATGTTTCATATAGCAGTTAATGGCCAGAAGGGCCATACCTTCCTTTAAAATTTAGGGCTGTTAGTGAAAATACCACCCAGTCATGACCCAGAACCAGAACATCCAAAATTTAATTAGGTTTTTTTTGTTCCTTTTTTTTTTTCTTTTTTCCTCTTGATTTATAAGGCTGTCACCCTAGGAGAGGGGCTTACTGTTTAATCCCCACTGGTTATATGTTTTTTTCCATACCCATAACATGTGCTATCCAGCTTCCTTGCTTGCTGTGAACTTGTAACCCCCTTCAATATGTGATTGATGAATATGAAATTGAATCACAGAGCACAAAAAAAGTGGCGTAGACATGACTATGCAGACATGATTTGTAGGTGTAGTCTCAAAAATCTATCTGAAACTGGAGTTTTCAGAAACTGATTTTGAATAGGACATGACTGTTTTGTGGCATGATTTGAAGAAAGCTGCCTTTACAAGATCAGATTTTTATGTTGAGAGGAACAGTGTATATGTATAACCTCTCAATCATTTGATCACTGAACTAATGACTTTGTCCTAAGGAACTTGACAGTAGCTGAAAACAGAAGTAGAGGCTGGATAATTGTAAAAATATTTACTAGTTTTGATGTATACAAATTTTAAGACCTAAAATGTGCAATAAAAAACATTTGGAACACAAAAAAGATTTATTTTTAATAATTAATCTATATGTTAAAGATATATTAGTATTTGGGTCCTTTTCTTGTGAAATTATGTTGAATGTATATTTTCAGTTTTTACTCGATATTTCTGAGGGACATATTTTAAAAATCAATATTTGGCAGAATTACTTGAACAAACAGGTTTCAAGACTGGTGGATTTCTGGAGAGTGGTAAAAAATATTGAGACCTGAGAAAGCTAGACCTGCATGTTAAGTTAAATTTCTAAGCTTTTTTTTTTTTCTAAATTCAGTTCTGTATTACTCTGGTTACTGTATCCTAAAACATGGTTTATGGCTATATATAAGGTCTAGATTTGTACTTGGTTCTTTAGGCACAAGTCTGTCAATGTCAACAAGATATGAATTTTCTTTGTAGACATTTATTAACCATCCTGTGATTGTTTTTCTTTTTTTGCTATAGGCTG
The DNA here is from genome assembly GCA_013397195.1 of Hylia prasina. Classification (NCBI taxonomy): domain Eukaryota; kingdom Metazoa; phylum Chordata; class Aves; order Passeriformes; family Sylviidae; genus Hylia; species Hylia prasina. The sequence continues at coordinate 582,294 of VYXD01015998.1, forward strand.
TGAAACTAAACCAGTGTTTAATTTATTATTTTTCCAAAGACTTTTAAAATTATTTTTGCCATAGCCATAAATAATATATTATTCAAATATAATTTTACCTGGAAGAGATGGGAAGCAAGAAGAAAAGAATGATTGGCTGCTGCTTTTATGAGAGTAGAGATAGGATTTTACTTGAAATATGTATTATTCATGTGGGGAATTCTCATTTGTTTAGTTCATTATAGAAATTAAATTAGAAATTACTAATAGAAGTCAGCTATCCTCCATAGACACAACCCCTCTAAAGACAGTGCATGAAGCTGTTATTCAAATCTATGAATAATTATGTCTAAGTGTTGAGTGCATATCTAACAGAATCATAGAATGAAGGCTTTTTTTTTTTTAATAGGCTGGTAGGTTTTTCTTCACAAACTGAGCTTTGAAAAATTAAGTAGATAGCTGAAACTCTGCACTGGATGTCCTTTTCAAAAGGCTAAAGTTCTAATTTAATGGATTTCTATGGAATATCTTTCAATCTACCATAGAACATCATTTGCCTTATTTCAGCAAAGGATTTTATAACCCCCTTTGTTGGTGCATAGTTCTGTATGATTAAATGATTTCTCTATTTACCATTTTCAGTGCATTTTTAGATATCTATTTGGTGCAGATATAGATACACTTCAAAGGCTAATACTGTTCAGAGAAGAGCAAATATTTTCTTCTAATGTCTAAAATTATAAATATGTTTTGAAAATCTATTTGGATAGAATCAGAAAAGTTTATCCACTAATTTGAACATTGTTAACAGAGTGTCTGGGTAGGATTGTTTTATTAAGAATTTCTGTAAAAACAAAAAAAAAATGTTTAACTGAAATTTGGAGTAGCATTTTTTCTTCTGATATATGAAAAGCATTCTTAATTAATGCTAGGAAAACAGAAATCTTTTACAGATAAAACTGCAATTGGGCATTCAAATTTTAATTTTTCTCCTGTGTCCCATTCTGATTAGATTTAAATCAGGGAAAAAAAGAAAAGAAACAAACAAAAGAAATGCACACTGTATAACTTTTAATTTTTGAAGATATTTATTTTTTTATTCTGCTTTACTCAATGTAACTATTTTACTTTGAGCCATTAAGGGCAAGGATGTGGTTCAAGACAACCAGCCCAGCTTCACTAAGAGTAACTGCCTGACCAACCTAGTGGTTTTCTACAATGGAGAAATAAATCAGTGGTCATGGGAAGGGCTACAAATATCATCTGTCTGGACTTCTATGACGCCTTTGACACAGTCCCCCCACAACATCCTTCTCTCTAAATTGATGAGAGATGGATTTGGGTGGACGGTTTGGTGGATAAGGAGTTGATTGGATGGTCACATCCAGAGGGTAAAGGTCAATGACTCAGAGCCCCTGTGGACATCAGTGGCCAATGATGTCCTTCGGTGCACCCTCAGCAAATTCTCAGATGACACTGGACTGAGTGGTGCAGTTGACACACCTGAAGGACAGTTGCCATCCAGAGGGACCTGGACAAGCTCAAGTGGGTCCTCATGGGTTTTAACAAGACCAAGTGCAAGGTGCTGCACCTGGGTGTGGGCAATTCTGCTATCAATATAGGTTGGGGGTGAAGGGATCAAGAGCAGCCCTGCCAAGAAGGACTTTGGGTGCTGGTGGATGAGAGGCTGGAGATGAGCTGGCAATGGAATCAATAAGAATGGAAAAGACCTCCAAGATACAGAGTCTAACCTTTGACCAAACACTGCCAACTAAATTCTAGCACTAAATGCCATGTCCAGTCGCTTCTTGAATACTTCCAGGCATGGTGACTCCACCACCTCCCTGGGCAGCTCATTCCAATGCTTAAACCACCCTTTCAGTGAAAAAATTCCTCCTGATGTCTCACTTGAACCTCACCTGGCAGAGCTTGAGGTCATATACTCTTGNAAATTGATGAGAGATGGATTTGGGTGGACGGTTTGGTGGATAAGGAGTTGATTGGATGGTCACATCCAGAGGGTAAAGGTCAATGACTCAGAGCCCCTGTGGACATCAGTGGCCAATGATGTCCTTCGGTGCACCCTCAGCAAATTCTCAGATGACACTGGACTGAGTGGTGCAGTTGACACACCTGAAGGACAGTTGCCATCCAGAGGGACCTGGACAAGCTCAAGTGGGTCCTCATGGGTTTTAACAAGACCAAGTGCAAGGTGCGGCACCTGGGTGGGGGCAATTCTGCTATCAATATAGGTTGGGGGTGAAGGGATCAAGAGCAGCCCTGCCAAGAAGGACTTTGGGTGCTGGTGGATGAGAGGCTGGAGATGAGCTGGCAATGGAATCAATAAGAATGGAAAAGACCTCCAAGATACAGAGTCTAACCTTTGACCAAACACTGCCAACTAAATTCTAGCACTAAATGCCATGTCCAGTCGCTTCTTGAATACTTCCAGGCATGGTGACTCCACCACCTCCCTGGGCAGCTCATTCCAATGCTTAAACCACCCTTTCAGTGAAAAAATTCCTCCTGATGTCTCACTTGAACCTCACCTGGCAGAGCTTGAGGTCATATACTCTTGTCACTGGTTGCCTGAGGGAAGAGACCTTCATCTGGCTACAACCCACTTTCAGGTAGTTGCAGAGGTCTCCCTCAGGCTCCTTTTCTTCACACTAAACAACCCCAGCTCCTTCAGTCACTCCTCATGGGACTGACTGTCTCAACCTTTCACCAGTTTCATCATCCTTCTCTGGACATGCTCCAACACCTCAATGTCTTTTTTAGGTGAGGCGCTCAGAATTGGACATAGTACTTGCGGTATGGCCTCACAAGTGACAAGCAAAGGGGGGACAATCTCTACCCTACTTCTGCTGGCACAGTATGCTGTTTGCCTTCTTGGCCACCTGGGCACATGCTGGCTCATGTTCAGCAGCTGTTGACCAGCAACCCCACGTTCTTTTCTGCTGGGCAGCCTTCCAGCCACTGTTTCCGCAGTCTGTGTTGTTGCATGGGACTGTGGTGACTGAAGTGTGGGATCCAGCACTTTGCCTTGTTGAACTTCATGCAGTATGCCTTGTCCCATTGATCCAAGCAATCCAGATCAAATGTGTGCTTGCAGCCCAGAAAGACAATTGTATCCTGAGCTGCATCGCAAGAATTGTGACCAACAGGTTGATGGAGGTGATTTTCCCTCTCTATGCTTCTTTCCTGAAACTCCATCTGGAATTCTGGGTTCAGTTCTGATGTCCTCAGCACAGGAAGGACATGGACCTGTTGGACCAAGTCCAGATGAGTAGCACAGAGATGATCAGAGTTATAAAACACCTCTCCTATAAGGAAAAACTGAGAGAATTGTGACTATTCATCACTGAGAAGTCTCTGGGGTGACCTTAGAGCAGCCTTTCAGTACCTGAAGGGAGCCTACAAGAAAGCTGGAGAGGGACTTTTCACAAGGGGGTGTAGTGATAACACAAAGGAGATTGGCTTCAGACTGAAAGGAAAGTAGGCTTAGATTAGATATTAGCAAGAAATTCTTCACTGTGAGAGTGTGAAACACAGAGACAGTTTTCCCAGAATAGGGGACAGTTTGCCCAGGGAAGTTGTGGACACCCAGAGAAGTTGCCTCACCCCTGGAAGTGTTCAAGGCCAGGTTGGATGGGGCACTGAGAAACCTGGTCTGGTGGAAGGTGTCCTGTCTGTGGCAGGGGATTTTGGAAATAGAGAGTTTTTAAGGTCTCTTCCAACCCAAACCATTTTGTGATTCCATGAAGCAAAGAATTTCTTTACTTATTACGGCACCTTTCTACTCTATGGGTAAAGAAATAACTTTTGTACGCTGAATAACACCTCATGATGACAATGTCCAAAGAAGAGATCCAGTCCTCATTAAATATAGTTCTACTTGGCTGCTCTGTACTTTTAATGGAAAATGAAGAACTGTGTGAAATAAACAGTTGTTTGGCTTTGTAGCAATATGTCAGTGATAATCCAGAAGTTTAGTGAAAGCTGATGAACAGGGATAGCTTTTAAAAGTACTGCTTTTATTTTTTATGTTTTAAAAACAATTGAGTCATGTCCTCTTGAATTGCTTGGAGCCATGTCATTCATTGGAATATACAAATAAGGAATGAAGTATGACAGCATAAAGTGTAAATATCTGTAATTGCTTGTGTAGACAGTATGAGAATCACAGGTGGCTTACAGTGATGACTATAGAAGAAGACCAGAGGTTTTTAACTGGAAAAATTCACAAGGGCACTGAAGGTAATAAATAGTATACATAAACTTGCAGAACTATTTTGAACATCAAGTTTAAGGAGGACTTATATTTACACAAATATTAATTACTTTTTGTGTTTTATGCCCAGCATAATATCTTGCATTTAGCATTTTTAAGCCCAGTTAGATTTTGACTTGCAACTTGATGTCTTCCTCATATTTTCTTCCCTCCACTGAAAGAAGTAGAAGGTGAAATTGCAAGATCTAAAAAATTTTAGTAGTTTCTGTTCAGAATTTATAATATTAAATCCTTTTTCTCCTATGTTTCTTTCTTTATCTTTTATTTGTCTTGCTCTACTTTAAAGACAGTTGTTCTCAGAGACAAGTAGAATGACTATTTCAACCACTCCTGGGCAGCACTTGGAAACCAAACTTTGGGGTTTTATGCTCTTTGATGACTAGAGTCTAATAACTCATTTTTTCATCTACAACTAGATATCTAGTAATTTTTTTCCTAATTTGTTATACTCCAGCAGGCTTCCCATCTACCAGTCAAAGAGAATGTGTGTTTTATCTATATCCTGGTTAAATAGAGGCAAAGTTTTCTAAAGGAATGAGTTATCTGTCTCTCTACAAATGAGTGTCTGAGGCCTGCTGAGGAGCGGAGGTTTGCAGCCTTTAGATGCCTGTGTTATGGAGATTCAACACTTTCTCAAATATTTAAAAAAGAAAGATATTTTATTTTGTGCTGAGCAGGTGCTGCTGGCTAGCTGAATTAAAGTACTGGCTAAGATAACCTGTGTTCTGAAACATCCTGTGCATTGGGTATGGAGTTCTTAAGGCATGTGGATTGCATTTAGAGGTCTGAGTTCCTAAAGGTTCAATGTAACAATACTGAGTATTAGAATAAAGATCTTTTTCACAGTTTCAAAAATTATAGAAATTTAGCAAGTTGGTTGGTTGACCTGAGAGAAGTATTGAAGAGGATACAATGAATTAGTCAAGTGTCACATCTGGCAAATTGAATCTATTCAATTCGAGAAGTGTAAAATCTCAGTTTCAGCTTTGTCTAGGAGTTGATGAAAGTAAAAATGGAGGATAGCAATTGCATTAAAGAAATCTTACCTAATAATTTAAACATGATGCCCTGTGTATAAGCTTGGAAGAACTTGTATTTCTTTTTGATGCTCTCACTTATTTTGTCAATACTATTAATGAATTATATTTTTAAAAATCAGTGTGATTTCACAGAATAGAGCAGTTCAGGTGGCTACTTGCTGCAGAACTTATAGTAATATCACAGTGAATTTTCAATCTGTGTTCCGAATATATAGCAAAGACAGAAGAAATAATGTCTTTATTCTTGAATCTTCACAGTAAAGTGCAAAGCTGAGCAGCATTGAATGAAAGATAAATCTGAAGGTCATTAAATTCATTTTTTTTTAATAATTTGGCAAAGTGAGAGAAGCATTCTCTCAGGGAGTGCACCTATGACTTCTGCCTGGAGTTTGAATTGATAAATTTCAAATTTTTTTTTTTTATTATTCCTATAAGGAATGGAAACATTTTGATGGGTGAAATATTCAGATATATTAAGGAAAGAGGCAGAAATACACACATCTAAAAGGTATTTAGGATCTTTGTTCAAGTTTTCATGAAAAAAGTTTGCAAAGATATTTGCAAAGTGAATATAAGTAGAGAATTTGCAACGTGCTAAACCCTCTGGAATAATATATCCATTGTCTCTCATCTCTTCAATTTGCTTTCATATGAGCTTGCAACTTTCTAAACACAGGCCTGTGTGACTAGATATTTACAGGGTTTAAGAGATAGTTTTCTGGGAAATTAGTCCTCAGGTGGGTAGTTAGTGACCTTGGTTTATAATTCATTGTGGAATTGGAATGCATTTTAAAAATGGTTCTTTTTTTGACAGCCCTTTATTAGCAGCCAACAATTAAATGTATTAAGAGCTCTTGTTGTTCACACTCTTTTAACCACAGAACACTAAGGGATGTATATGTTATAATTACAATTATCCATTCTCCTTATTGTCCTGCTGAGGAATGCAACTGTAATTCTGGCAGACAGACTACACAGTTGGCTTGCTGTCCTTGGACTGCAGATGTCTAATTGCAGGCAACCATTTCGTTTCAAATGGCTCATTAAAACAGAAGACATTTAGCATTACTAACATGAATCTGCATCTATGATTATGCATTTAATTAGAAAAGTGCAAGCTTTCTCCCTTTGTATTCTGGATTTACTAAATTTCTCCTATGTAATCTGTTTTGGAAGAACTTGAAATTGGCTTAATTTTTAATCTTTTTTTGCAGAGGCTAATATCTGTGTTTTTCATGTGTGAACTTGATAAAATAGAAAAACCACATTGAGTATGTTACACAAGTGTTTCATGTTTATGTTGCAGTGTGAAGTTTCCTTAATCTGAAAATCATTCATTCTGCCACTTTATTTGTACCTGCAGCTGAAATGAGTTTAGGTACATAAACATGTCTACTGCACTCACCCTGAGGAGCTACTAGTAAAGTAGCAAGATTAGATTAACCCCTCTGATAATTTCTTTTTTTAATACTGTTGTAAGAAAGGTTTCCAGTATAAGTAGAAAAGATAATCTCCTTGAATCCTTCTTGTTTTTCTTGAGCTCTGTATCTTATTTTGCATTTGTGTGTGTATGGATATCACAATTTTTGCTTAGCATACCTTGAACCCATTTAAATTGTATTATTGATAGAGTTCCTTACTTCTGTGTATGTTTCACATATTTCTCTTATAATCCTTAGTGGTTAACTATTTTAGTAGTGTTTCAGTAAGTAAAGTAATCTGGGGGAGAGCAGGGCAGGTGTACTGTTGAGGTTGGACAGAGAAATGCATTTGCACTACAAGCAGAGGTAATGGACTCTCATTCTCCATTCTCCCCTTCTAGAAAAGTTTTTTTCTCTTGCACTTGACCTTTGTGCATCTTAGTTGTTTCAAAGATCTCTAGCACCAGTGAATGTGCACAGTATCCAACTGAGGCAGTTGCCTGTCACTTTAGTGTGTCTGCATGATCCTAGTGGCAAGTCCCTTCAAGATAAGGGTTAAGAAGTTAAGCTTAAATAAACATGTGGAAGAATGTCCTAGGAAAGAAGCCTCTGTATAGGCACTAATTTCAAAATTTCTCAATAAACTACTATGCATGGATAATAACTACTTTGAATTACAGGAGTGGAACAATCTGAACTGCTGATTGTTCAGAAAAGGGAGTCAGGACAGCAAAATACATTTAGGAAATGTGTAAAACCTTCCTGATAGATTTTATTTTGAATAGGTGCAAGGAATGTTTATGAGTGCTGCTGATGAGGCAGTCAGTGTGCATGCTAAAACTGTGAAATACTACCTGCTAACTCCTATTAAAAATGAAAATGGTTATAAGCAAAGATAGACTGGTCTCAATGGGCTTTGCATCTTAAGTTTTAGAAGCCTAATTAGTTTCCACATTTCTTAAGGTATATCCTGCATCTTCTTTTTGTTTTGCATAATCTTGAATTTAACAGGAAAACACAAAGTTTTGAGGCAAAAATATTTTGCTTCTACTGCTTGCATTAGAGTAGTAAGCACAAGTGTATTCTGTCTGGTCTGTTACAATTAACATAAGATGTTTTATTTATTATCCATGTACTTGAGATAAATGCTAAATGTGGGACATCTATTTCCTTTCCTGCCTCTCACAGTAAAGAACGAATGGGATTAAGAAAACTAGAATTGTGTTCAGCTACTCTTTGTTCACAATACTATCTTTGTGATATTTTTGATCTCTTGCTTCTCATTTGTATATCTGAAATCACCCTTTAGATAAAGCAACAACATATTTTCAATCCTTTTAGAATTAGGATCCTGCAGCTTGCCTGGAGAGCCATTTGCTTTGCAGAGACAGGAATCCATATTTGTGGATTACCACATCTGTGAAGCACCCTGTTTAACTCCTAAAATAAGTACAGTATTATCTATTGAAACAGTTTACTCCCTTGGACTTGTATTGATTAGAGCTTATTATAATTATATAATGATACTTGATTTGTTTGATAGAAATTGCATGGTACAGTTTCCATTCAGATCTTGGGATTTTATAACATGAAGTGGTTGAAATCTGTCAAGAGAATTTTACTCAAAGTAGGGTATGCAACGTAAGCTATAAGTCTAGGCTTTCTCTGGTCTCAGGACAACCCAATGAATCACAGTTTTTAATTCATGGCTGTCCTGATAGTTTTTAGATGGCTGAAGTTATAGAAATGAATTCTATAACAATTTGTTTTGTAAAGCTAGAGTTCTCTGGGATGAAATTTTTAAAAGGCAGTATGCTTGGAAAATATTCATATACAAATATTCAAATACACAAAGCAACGTATATTATGTACCTCCAAATAATAGCTCTGAAATGTTCATAAATGTGTATGTAAACAGGTGTTCAGTCTATAAGAGGTTTTTCCATATATTTACTGCTCTCTAAGGATAAATTGGTGGCTCAGTTTCCTATTTTTTTCTTCTTAAGGATGTAAACCAGCTTGAAAAGCAGTCTCTCAGCAGATCTCTTGTGCCAGTCATGCACAAGAAAAAGAGACTGGAGTCTCAGCACATACTCCCTTCTTTAGCAGCAGTGATTAGATAGTCTCTCATGTAGTTTGCATCTTGAAAGATACTTCCACTTCATATTTTTCCCTAATGTTAATCCTTTAAGAATAAAGAGCAGTGCACAACTGTCAGTTTTAGTGAGTTGGATTTGTTTGAGCAAGATAACAGTTCCCAGAGGAATGTGAGCATGTGGTGGAGTACTTTACAAATCTTGCTTTTCTTCTCAGAGAGCTTTCTTGACTTGGCCTGGCTGCTGCTGTTTATTTCCCTGAGGAACATCAGTGAGAGGAACTGCATTTGTCTCTGAAGTACAGACTTGCTTCCTGGTCTTGTTTTTCCCACCTTTCATTTTTCAAACAAACATCTACTTTCCAAATTCTTTCAGTTGTGTTAATACTATACAGTGCTTAATGGATTGTGGCAGAGAGAGCGACTTCCTCAGAATTTTAATCCATAGCTATTTATACAACAGTAGCTCATCCAAGGAGAATAAAGTGGTGATATTTTACCAGTATTTTAATCTGATAATTTTGTTCAGATTTTAACAAACTGAAAAAGTGCTAATTTTTTTTTTAATTTGTAACAAAATAATAATTTATGCCACTTGCTTCTCATATTTAGACTTAATGTATTTAAGCTGCATGGATTTAGAGAAAGAAATTACTGGATTCATTCTAGAGACAATTTTAATCATATCCAGGGAAAGATAGTGGAGAAAACCATTTTGTGATGAAGAGCTGCACATGGAAACACTATCCAAGGTCTAAGCTAAGAATGTTGATGGAAAACATTTATAAATGGCTGCTCTATTTAGGAGCAGACTCTCTTTTAAAAACTGCAGCTAGATGCAGGGTAATTAATGATATTATGTATCCCTTTAATATTATTCTAATTTCTCTTGTGCAATACTGTATCTTTTCTGTCTTTCTTTGACCAGAAAATTCTGTCCCTTGCATTAAAACGGCCAGTGGCATTAAAATGGAATGTGTCACTTTGCCTTGTTTCTGATGTATTGGTGTCTTTTGAAATTATATTCTTTTTATTAGAGTAACTCCACAATTATTCCATGCCACGTTAAATAAGAATAATCATATATAACTGCTTTGTTTTTAGCTACAAAAAAATGTCATCTCTGGCAGTGGAGCTATGAATGAAGAGGTTTTTAACCACTCTAGAATGTATGTAGATTTTAATTATTCTTCATTAGTGTAGTTACCAATTTATTTACTATAGACTTGTGGGGTTTTTTTTTTTCCCTCTCCTTTTCCTATTCATATTTTTGAGGGTTTTTTTTAAATGGAAACTTCCTTTTTCTTAATGAGCCTATTTACTTGTGCAGGCGTGTCCCTGATATAGGTAGATCTATATACAGACCAAAAAGAAATTAAACTTTTTTGGGAGGTTCACAATAATATTTTGTTACCTGACTGTCAACACTTTTTGTAGAGAAATACTAATGTTATTGTAGGGGAAAAAGTGGACTTCTGTGTGAGTTCCATTTCCAATTCCCAGCCTTTTGCTGGGGGTCTCGAGAGCAGTCATCTCATCCATTTACAATATAGAGATTAACAGGGTTAATAGTTTTCTCTGAGAGTGGGAAGCAAGGATTCTCATGTAGAAGATGCATTATTCTCTTAAGGTAGAAGATTAAACCTTTTTTCTTTAACTTCTGTTATGAACTTGTCTTTTACAAATTTTAAGACTCTGTTCTGAGTGACTTGCATTCTGTGTTGTTTGTTTCTACTATTTAGCCTGGGGGAAATGTGATACAGCACTCTAGAGCATAAAGCACTTTTATTTTGGGTGTTAATGATATCCATCAATGCAACAATATTTATCTACAAATGTAATGTAAGTTCATGATTCCCACTACTATTTTCAGTTCTCTGACTTTCATTTTCTGTCTTTGTGTTTCTCTGTAAGTAACAGCAGGCTTGTGTCTGTGATATCCTTACTGCCTATTGATTTAAAGATTCTTTAATTGAGAACTATTCAACAAACACGCTTTTCAATTTACTGTTTTGCCCAACTAGGTTTAGATGCCAAAGGCTCATTTGCAGCAGTTGAAAGTTAAAGATTTAAAAGCAAAGCTGCAGGTCATCTAGGTATGCTACAGTTATAGGCAGGATTTTCACCAAGGACTTGTCATACATCTTACATAGCCTGCAGGCTAAAAGTGTGTGTCTGTGCCTTTGTGTCTGCATGTGTAACCACAGGAAAGGAAAAGGCAAAAAAATCAATGATCTCAAAATTAATTAAAATCAGGAAGACTTCCCCCTGCTGACAGGATATTTAGGATGAAAATAATTAAATGAGCTATTGTGGCAAATGTAGTATCGATTGCGCACCAAGAGAAGCTCCTTGAAGACTTAGATGAAGATTGATAACTGGTTTTTAACAGTTAGAGCCAAAGGCAACCATTCCCATCTTCAATTCTTACACATTTGTGCAGTCTGACAAATGACTTTCAACCCAACTATTGACCACTATAAAAAGCTATTATCTTCTCTAAATAAATTGCATATACACATTGCTTCTCCATTCTTCATATCTGTAGAGTTGAAAATTCTTTATTATTTTTTATTTCCTCATACTTTTTATGAGTAGCTGCCATCCTTTCGGGGCAGAAAAATTTCTTTGTTTCAAATCAGAGGTGGTTTTGTTTTTTTTTTTTTCTTCTTTGACTAAACAGGGTCAGGATTTGCACACTTGAATTAGAGATGGTGTGAAGATAAGACTAATATTTTCAGAATACTAACAAAAGGCAACAAACCTGAGGATGGCACCAGATTTTCTCAAGTGGTCGCTGGAATTTAGTTATGACATGGCTACAATAGCAAGTGAAAAGGCTCATTGGAGGCAGCCTCATAAAGCAAAGCTGTCAGTGCCAAAAACCTGACACTTCTTATTTCATACTCTTCTATTTCCAGCTACTTTGCTTCAGACTCTTGCTAGTCCATTCCTTTGGACAAAGCCAGCTAGCAGATGGAGCACATAAAATACAGCCCTCAATCACATCATTCAGTGAATTTTATTTCAAGAGAGCCTGTGCATTATGAGACCTCTTCATGATGTGCACCAGAGCCCTGCTCTGTGGTGTCACACTTCAGGAGAGTCACTTCACAAGCTTACTGCTGTGAAAAAGTAAAATCTGTGGCAAGTATTTCACAGTAATGAAGCCTTCAAAAATTATTGTGAGAACAAATCTTAATGAGAGGGAAATGAGTGGGCAAGTGTTTTTGTTTTGGTGACAGAGTAAAGCAAAAGTAGACATAGAAAAAGCCATATAGGGAAAGGGAAGTAAATAATATAGATTTAATACTTGTTTAAAATATCAAAATAAGTCTGTTAAAAGCCTTTGGTTTCAATCAACTTAATTTAGCTAAATATTTATGGAAGCAAACTCTTATACATTAACTTCTTTGTGGAAACACTTGCAAGAGGAAAACTCTTCCACATCATTTAGAAAGTCAGCAGTTCTATGGAAAAGAAAATAAGTTATGAGAATTGAGAAGTGATTAAAAGGCTCCCTGTGCTTTGGCACTCTTGTCCTACTAATTTCTCTGGTGTTAAATTTCACTGTTCCTGTGTCAGTGTTTTTGGTGAACTAGAGCTCTGTGAGGTTGAGGTCTGTAAGTTACTACACTGTATGGATAATCTGGTTTTTCTCAGATATTTCAATATGAACTCATGCAGAAATAATTCTCTGCAGAAATAATTCTTCTTTCTGACAAATTGGAAATAGTTGTACCTCCTTGGAACTCAAAGACTTTTTGTGATTTTTATAATTGGATAATTTTTGTTACACTTTTAATTAAATATTAGATTAAAAAAATTGTAAAGAAATCAACTGCTAATCATTTTGAGACTTTAAAATATCTACTTTTTGAGCTTTAGGTTACTCAGGCCTTCCCAGTGTCATTAGAATAGGACATGAAATAGATAATCATGTTAAAATAAAAAAACTGCTGTCTTGCAGATATCATTTGTAAGCTGCCTGCTGCCTTGAACTATTCATGACCAGTCAGAAAAGGTTTTTCTAAACAACCGTGACATTTACTACACTCTATGATATCTGGAATGTTTTTTTAATCAGGGGCAGAAGTTAACATCTTAGATTAACAAGTTCAGGAGAAACAATTTTTCTTCTATGAATATGCATAATTTCACTGTCCATGATTTTTTTATAGGAAATAGGAGATAAAGAAAATAAGATTATAAAATTTTTAACATGATTTGGTTTATTTCTGTGTTGGATTCTTTGCAAAACAACCTATTTCAATAAGACCATAACATTAGGCATCTAGGTGAAATGTGACCCTTTGTGATTTTAATTTTGTAACACTATATTTTGAGTTTGCTCACTATCCAGGGAGTATAAAAATATTATATTATTTCCTGTAATTTTTCTGTACCTGATCAATAATCTCTTCCATTTAGTTTTAGAGACAAGACTAAAGTACTGCTTTGTCTGTCAAAGGGCTTTGGTTAGGAGAGTGGTTTGTGTGCATGAATGAGAAAACTAGGAATCCTTGTGATACTGAGGGTAAATACTTCTATATTTCCTTGATTTTCTTTCTTTTCTCTCTTCTTGTTTCTTACAGTCTGCAATTTCAGACATGGTCAATGTTCTGAAAAATAAGATAAATGGTATGAAAAATATGTTTTGAAATCTTGCTTAAGCATATTTAAGAGGTACGTGTAGATTTCAGGAGAAATAAATTCTCACCAGATTAGTCAGAGACATGCAAAGAAATTCTTAAAACTTTTGTATAAGCTTGAACACATTTTAATTTTTAAATGTAGATTTAGATGCAGTGAAGTTATTTGACTCTTACCCTGATGGATGGAATCCTGATGGAGTATTGAAAAAGCTGGAAGAATATTCAGTTTTTTCAACTCCTATTTTTGGTTAAATAATTATAAAAATTATATGTTATCAATTGGCTTTATGATATAAATATCCCTTTGAAAGTGAACTGCATTTAGAGAGAGTTCTGAAATTTTCAGGATGGATCACTCTGTGAATTTGAATTCTGTATATTGCTGCAAATTTTACTGAATATACCAAGTTTCAAATATATGTTTAAAAAAATCTGGTGAAGACTGTAGATGGTTCTTATATTCACCAGAAGAGGATCTATGTCTAATATGATCACAATATCAGTTTGAGTTCTGATTAATAGGCTTGTGTTCCTTCTAGCATGGAATTACTACAAGTGAGTTGTAAGTTTTGAAAAGTTCATATGCATAAACACCACACAACAATTTTTCTTTATCTTACTTTGTTTATTTGTATAGGCTTTTTTTAAAATATACTTTTAATGTCTATGTGCTTTGCTATTCAAGGATATCTAAGTACCTAAAATTTTAAATAAGCTTTCATTGTCAAGGGATTTAATGGGATCCTCATTAGCCATGGAGGATCCCATTAAACGTTACTCAGCTTTTCCTGAACCACCACAATTTCAAGCTGTTTTTTCTTAAATTAGGTAAATTTTTGTGGGCTAATGTATTAGAATATCAGTCAGTGATAGCTGCTTTTATGAGGGCAGTTTTAGAAGATAGCCCAGAATAGCAGTGTCACAAATCAGAATGTAGTTTTTCAGTCACTGCATAAATTACCTTACTGTAAGCAGATTTTAATCAAAACAAAATGTGTCTAATGCAAATATGTCAATGTATTTAATTCTGTGTCTACTCTGTGAAGGTGGAATCAACAATTTATGAGAATCTAATTATTAGAACTAGCATCATAATATGATAAAAAGGGTTTTTTCTGAAATAAATATTAATTAATGGAGAACTTCATTGAAATGAAAGTAATTATACAGTGAAAGACAGTTGGTGGAGACAAAATGGCAAATACAAAAAAGAGTAATATTGCAAGATCAATTTGATTTTCTGTAATCTTTCTAGACTATCATCTTCATATAGCAGGCAAGTTATTCAAAGATTTATTAAAAAAAATGAAGAATCTAAAAATAAATATGCTTCTCAAAAGAAACAGAACAAACCAAAAAAGCTCCAAACCTCTAAACAATCTCAAAGTCAAAAATATCCCCACATAAAATGTCCACTTTTAAAATCTGAAAAAAGATTGATTTTTCTAAGTCACAGGCCAGTAGTGTGTCTTTTTATACCTTTTTCTTTAGATATTACTGATTTTAAGAGGATGTTACTTCAAAAGAAAAAAACATTACTTATTAAGCACAGAGCCATAGGACATAAATTAATAAAAGAATTATAAAAAACTGACATAAAGCAGAATTCTATTTTGAAATAAATGTATACTCTTTCATGGGTTACTTTTGTTTTATACTTCTTAACAATTTGTTTTCTCCTGCAAACTTAAGCTTTGCAATACTGTACATATAACCATCTTTTTTGCTCAAAATATTAAAATCTGTATCATTAGTCCTTTCTAAAAGAAGAGAAATTTAAAGCAGAAGGAAATTTATTTTGAATACTCATAACTCGTTTATCTGCATTCAAAATCATCAATATACATTTATTTTTTGTTATTTTACCTACCAAATTTGAAGATGTGAAAGCTCTGAAATCTTCAAACTATTTTTGTACTATTTTTACAGGATATAAAAATAGAATATTTAGAGATTCATTCTTTAGAATGTGTGGGGTTTTCTCTCTATTTTTGATCAGATTTACATATAATCTCTGTGTTATATCAACTTTATGCCTCTCATTTCCATTGCCAGCTGTACTTTCTTGTTGCAAGCGGGTACAAAGGAATTCATGGTGTATGCTGAGTGAGATCTTTCTGTAATTAGTTATGAATTGCCCATGCAGAAGGACTTTTCATGTGATGTGATAAGTCTTGAATGCTGAGCTTATATAATAGTAGCAGTCAGGTCTTTATTGTGGATGTGGTTGATGGAGTTGCAGTGATCACAATCATATTGATTTTTTGAACTTGAGAACAGATGAAAAGAAATAGACTACCAAAGACCAAATAATGACCCATTGTTCCTTGTAATTAGGTTTTTGCTCTCTGTCCCTAAGGTATATAAGAGTGTGATGGGATATTTTATTGCCAAAAAAACCAAAAACAAAACCAACAACAACAACAACAACAACAAAATTATAGCTGATACCATAATTTCTAAAGTTCACATGGAAGCTTATCTTTCACCTGGAAATGTTACATTCTTTTTTAAGGATATGTAGAAACTTATATATATACCTATATGTAAAGCTATAGAACTTAAATAAAAACATCATAACATCTTATTCCTAATTGTATATTATAAGGACATTCTGCAAAGGTTTATGCAGTCAGTTGACTTTTGTTATTGCAAGGAATACACTGAAGGTAATTTTATTCTTGAATTAGTGGAGTTTATGACATGATGAGATATCTACAGGATCTTGTGAAATCACGGAAAATAGAATATGTAAGAAATAGATTTAAAAGTAAAATTAGAAATCTATTTTTTTTTACTTCTCCCCCCACCCTTCTGTTGTATTTATTCCATTATTCCAGATAAATGCAGATCACCATGTAGGCTGAATGATTTATGTGGTGTGGCTGCAGAGGGACTTCTGTCCCAGCTCAAGTGGTATGGGTGGCTGGTCAGACAAGGAAATTTCCTTAACAATACTTATTCCCTTAAATGGAATTTACTCTCATGATTAATATTTAAGCTTGCTTCACAAGAATGACAAGGTGTCCTTGTCAGAAAAAAATAACTCAAAATTTTCCTATTCATTTCAGGTTGTGTTCTAAACCTTTAACATTTTATTTGCTACAATGAAATTCTGGTCTTCAATCAAAGGTCAAGCAAATGGGAGAAATACTGCTGCAGTTCATATTTCAGGGAAACCTATATTTAAACTACTTGCTAAACAGATTTTCTGTGTCTATTTCTGACAAAATTTGAAGTTGTCTGAAAGTTTGGCCTGCAATAAGTCAAAATCAAGCTGCAATAAGTGGTTCCCCACCTAATTAATTTTCATATTCTTCCAGCTTCTTAACACTTAAATATTCTATTAAATGACATTACTATCTAAGAATGTTCTGAGAGATGAAAAAAGTCCTACCACTTCACTTTTATACCAGGAAATATGTGTTTATTTTGTCAATAAAAGAATGTATATTCTTTCCTATATAATGAAAACGTATTGACAAGAAGTGTGGAAACCATATCACTGTCATTTGGAATGCTTTTCCTATGCTTTCTTCTCTTGGCATTTTCTAAAAATTTGTCATTGGTCATGTTCCACTTTGTTATTTCTCTTCAGATTGGACATCAAACTAGGAGGCAATGCGGCAACAGAGGAGATCCTTTCTCTTTTTTTGCCTTTTTGTGGAAGAAAAAAATTATACTCTAAAGCATAAAATTACCTGACTAGTTCACTTCTTCTAGACTAAAAAGAAATAATAATAAAAAATTGTTAGTGTGTAGTCTTTTTTGCTAATATATGAAATAAATAAGTTGCTTTGTTTGTATGTTAAGTATTTTGGTGATGGGGAAACTAACATCTGTTTTGTCTCTACTTAAAATCACATGCACATCTCTGTGAATCAACCCCTGTTAAAATTCACTAGACAGTAAATGTTAAAAAATAATTTAAGAAGGGATGTATTATTTAAAATACCAGTGTGTTTTGAAAAAAAAAAAAAAAGGGCTAACTGAATTTTTTTTAAAGTTAGATGAACACTGTTTATAGCTTATATCTTGTTCCCTATTGCAATGCATTTTTGGGGTGAAAAAGAATATCTGTACTCTTTTTTGAATTGTACCTCAGAGTGGAGTCAGGAATGTGTCCAGAAGTAAGAAAACATGAGCATTAATAAGCATACAATGCAATTTAACAGTTCATAAAACAGTAAAATTTAATCCAAGGCTGAGAGATTTATTAAATCTCACTTAGCAAAATGGTTTTGTGGGATGTGTTAGCAAGTGAGAATTAAGTGAAATGATTTCAGGGGCAATAGATTTTATTAGCTGAGGAGGGGAGGAACTAGTTTTGCAAGCCATTTCTTCTTAATTTCATTCACTTTTTATAATTGCCGTGAGTGTGGGAGAGCTTTCTATGAGTAGTAGTAGTATGTTTGGTCTCTGGAATTTGTGTGCATAATGCTGCATTTGTCAGGCATCATCTAACTGAAATGTCTTTTGTTGATGGGCTTGTGCAGAAGTTCTTCTAATGGTTGTTAAAGATATTTAAATCTAATACAACTTAAGCCTCTACCAGTAAAATAAAATTACTCCTAGTGGGTTTATAACAGTTTTGCCTTTTT
>VYXD01015998.1:600430-659343 GCA_013397195.1 Hylia prasina
AATATTTTTTCATCCATGCTTGGTTTCTGTGTTCTTTAGCACACCTGGGAAATACAAAGAAAAATTTCTTTCTTCAATATTAATCTCTTGTTCTGGACCTTCTTGAAAAATCTCTTTTTTTTTTTTTTTTAGAGCAGATTTGAAAGTAGTTTGGAGGGATCTGATCAAGAATATGTAATGAATTAAGCAGAGTGATGTTAGTACGACATTATACTAGAATTTTGGGGGAAAAGTTCTTATATTACTAGTTACACTGTCTTGTGGGTTAAAATCATGTGATCCTAAGAAAATTTGAGATCTAGCCCTAAAATTTTCTTATAAAACACTAGTAGAATCTCTAATAAAGAAACTACAGCTTTTTATATGTAAAAATATTCTTAACTTATTTTATATGTAATCTATCATGTTTCTATAGTTTATATCCAGTAATTTTTCAATTAAACTTTTTAATTTTTTATCAAATGGGACAAAGTTTAAGGAAGGTAACAATGCCAGTAATGAGACTTCTCTTGCACTGTAGGCAGTCTTTGCTTCTTGACTTCTAAATGTCATGAGACTTTTCACACATCATTTTTTTTAAAGGTGTTCAGAAGAAAGGAAGCAGAGTCAACTTCTGTAAGAAAATCAGTCTTCAAAGGAAAATAATGATAATAAAAAACCCACTTTGGACAGAGGCCTAATTCTGTTCACAATGGAAATAACCTAAAATATAAGAGTAATAACGGAGAAAAATGAAAAGCAGGCGGTAGAACAAAAAAATGGACTTTTTTGATTGTTTATGAAATATGCCATTTATTCAGGTTTTCTAACTAATAATTATGTATTACTTGTGTTAAATTGTCACTAAATATAAAAGAGTAAGTAATTAATAAAGGAGAAGTACTGCTTCATAGGCTAAGGTGATTATAATGCATTTTTGATGGTTTTGAAATGAGCAAGTATTCCTGCAAATCCTTACTGTGCAGTGATGCTTAAGTAATGTTCCTTTTCCCTAAAATGGTTATTCTGGGGAGGGAGGAGATTTTATTAAGCTGTCCTGTTCATTGTACCTCCTGTATCTACTACTTGTTCAGTGTCTTAGATTAAAGAAGAACAGCTGCTGTTCTTACTCTCCAAATTATACTATGTCATTTCTGTCCTTCATATACCTGACTATGAATAGACTGGATATATTGGGAGTATACAAAACCCAAATCCAACCTGAGTTTGCATCCAGTGTTCTATCCAGGACATTACTCTTGTGTAAGACATAAAATACAGTTTGTAAAGGCCCGTGGAAAATTCATTCCTTATGGAACACACTCTGCCTTGTGTACTTACACTCCTTTAGCCAAATGGGAATGCAACATTCTCATTCTGTTCTTAAGTCTTGGAGGGGCAAGTGCCATAAATACAAGCTTAGCAAGAAAAGATTATTGCAGTATGAAATGAGCATGTTAACACTTAAACCAGTGACCACAGTCAGTCTGAATTGTTTGTTTCAGATGATACTGTGACCTGAAATCCAGTCAGTAACAAATCATTTATTGTATATGATGAAATAAGATTCACAAAAGACTTTATTCGAATTGCTTTTAATGTGTTCATACCTTTACAAGGACTATGTCAATAAAATGTGAAAGCTTTCTTTCACTTCTATTGGATACTTTTGTCATGGTCACCTAGGAAACAAATGCAGGTATGCATTTGTGAGAATTTGCAGGTTCATTTCATTGTTGATGCAGCTAAGGAAGTCAGATTTGAAAGAACATAAGAATCATTTTAATTATCACATAAAGTTTTTCAGAATACATTAGTGACAGTCAGACATTAAGCAAAACCCTATGAACAGTTTGACCTTTTAAATGTAGTTTGATTTATCTCACAAGGATAAAAAGTTTACTGACTAAAGATAGGAAGACAAAGATAATCTTGAAGAGAATAATGAGCTGCATATGAAAATTATAAACTATTCTACTTACTGTAGTAATATTCAGATAATATGCAGATAAAGATAGTATAAGAACTAAAAAGTAATGAAGTATATGCATACTTTACTAATCATCAGAATAAGCTTGGCTCATGCTATGCATTAAGTGAACTGTACAATATCTTCCATTGAAATTTTTAATGAGCCAATTCAGTTTAATACAAAACTAATTAGAGAATAAAAATACTATGTATCAAGGTTAATTCTTTACTTCTGTTTTAGTTTGAATAGGACATTTTCTTCTGGAGTATTTAAAGAGCTGTTCAGACTTTTTAAAAGAATTTTAGCACCATATTTGCCTTCACATGAAAATCTAGATATACTTAATTTATTATATGTTTGTAACTTTATATTATATCAGTTGTAACTGGTAGAGGCAATTCATATTTATCCATCTGATAGGACAGTGCTTGTCAACTGAGTTACATTTTCTTCCTCATTTGCTTTGTTTATGATGAACAGATTTTGACAATGTTTTCAGAATCGCAGAATCATAGAATGCTAAGGGGTTGGAATAAACCTTAAAGATCATCTAATCCCAACCCTGCCTGCCATGGAGCAGGTTGCTCAGTGCTCTATTCAAACCAGCCTTGAACACTCACAGTGATGGGAATTTCCACAACATCTCTGAGCAACCTGTTCCAGTGCCTCATAACATATATATGCTGGAGCTTGTCCTGTACTTTTGACATCTTTGGGTGTTTTTGTCATCCTACAGATTTCCACTTCAGTGGCTTATAGAATTTGACAGAAAGATATTTTTTTCTGCATCTGGCATAATGTCCATTTGATTCCTTCTGACGAGTCTTAACAGTTCTGCTTCCAAATTTGAATCTAATTTATCAGTTGGTGCTGGTGTTGAATTTCTAATTGCATCTTTGTGGGATATTTTTGTGAAGTCTGATAGCAATTTCAATTTTCCTTCATTGGTACAAGGACTACAGTTTTAGAAGTTAAACTGATTTAAAAACCAGTCTGCATTTCTGAGCCAGATTTATGTGTTGTACTTATTGTGTAGTTTATTTAAAAAGCTGTTGTCTAGACTTCAACTACTGCCAAGTCTTGCTTCTAGAATATTAAACTTTGCATGATGCTTACTTAGCATGTCATTCCAACTTTTTGGTGTTTCACTGCCTCCTTGTCAAATATCAGCTTGCCTTAAAAGCACTTTAATGCGTTGAAGATAATGAACAATTTGGCAGCAAAAATATTTTCTGACTGATTTGGAACCCCTGCATAAACTGCTTGGGGCCTGAGATCATTGAAACCTCTTATATCAGCTATTTTAAAATTAGGATTTATTTCTGTTTGAATTCTGAAGTCTCTCCTTGGCAGAGCCATTTAGATGTGGGCATATATTTTTCACTTTAACAGTAGTTTATGGGCTATAATGGTAGAATATTTTTGCATTTTTATGTTTAGTTTTATTGTAAAGAGCCTTCAGGATGTCTTTGCATGAAAGAGACTATATAAGCTCTATTTTTTGTATTGCATTGTATTGTATTGTGACAAGTGCAATAATCTCCAGGTTTCCTATCCATTAAAGAACTAATTTCACAGCTCACTAATTGTGTGAATGAGAAGGGGAAATAGGTCCTTTTTCTCTAAGGTATGCTGAGCAGATGGTGTAGCACTCATTTCCACCAGCTGAATCTAAGGTCTTCTCATGCTTTTGGTTCCAAGGCCTGCCAGGCCTCTGTTTATCAAGGACAACAGGGGAGAGATATCACTTTCTTGTACAGCATGACGGTGTGTACTGAGAGGCTGCCTCTGTCCTCTGCTGATACAAAATTACTTCCAAACACTAGGTCTAGGTCTATTTATTTAGGACTGAACATGACAACTATTAAAATTAATGTGCATTTTGATGTAATTCTTATCTGATTTATTGAAGATACTGATTAGTTCTGCCATAGGGATTTGAATAGATGCACATTAAAAATTATTAATGAGTCAATTGAGTACAGTTGGGATGGAATCTTTTCTGTAATTTCAAAACAAAAAACATTACTTCCTGAACCTGTACACTTTCCTTTATAACTAAATTTTTATCAACTTGTTCCCTTTTTTCTCTTGCATCACTCATGAAAATAACCAACTTGAATCAAACATGCACACAGTGATTTATAGTTCCCTAGCGTACTGCTTTTTAAAGGAACATGAGTTAATCAGATGCTAGTGTACTCCCATGATCCTGGGATCATGGGAAAATTAGCTGTTGAACCCCTTTGTACAGCATTAAAAGAGAAGAGGTGAGATTGACTGAAGATCCTGACATAACTCACGTATGGCTTGCCGGACAAGGCTGCATTTTAACGTGCTGCACAAGCAGTGGGACCATTTTTCCCCTTTAGCAGAACGAGCAGTGCTGGCTTGTTGTTTCCTTCTCTCGCTGCTGGCGTGTCTCATGTGCTTGCTCCACGCTCACGGTTCTGCTGTGGCTGTGGTTTCAGACGGACGCGGCGCTGATGTACGACGCGGTCCATGTGGTGTCCGTGGCTGTCCAGCAGTTCCCGCAGATGACTGTCAGTTCACTACAGTGCAACCGCCACAAACCCTGGCGCTTTGGGACCCGCTTTATGAGTCTCATTAAGGAGGTAAGTCACTAATAAAGGGTCCTGCACCCCCAATTTCTTTTCTCCCAATTCCCACTTTTTTTTTTTTGATTCAACTCCATTTGGTTTCTGCCTTTTTTGTTTGTTTTGTTGGGTTTTTTTTCAGTAGGTGGTCATCTCTCATCTTGTTATGTACAAGGAGTTTAAAAAGCAAGACAGCATTTTTATTTGAAAGTGGGTTTTCCCGAAGTATTACTTGGAACAAAAATATATGGAAAGGTGGAATACCTGCATTCTAAGTAAAACTTATGTTTGTAGATAACTTGGTCTGTGTGGAGCATTTGTGCCATAAAAACCTGAACACCTGAAACTCTAAACTGTAGACTGATTATGAGAAATTCAGCAACTAAATATTGGCATAAGTCTAAAGGGGTCAGGAATTAATTTTACTTCCTGGTTTAAATTAATTTTTTTTCTTCATTTTCTATGGTGAATTACTATATGTCTCCTTGATTCCCCAAGATGTTGTTTAGATGCTGATAGATAGTGATAGTAAAGCTAGGAGATTTAAGGTGCTAAAGGTGAACACGGTAGACTATTCAAATCTCTCATACTGGAATTCCTAATGCAGTGTTTCTCAATCTAGATATGTAAAATATTATGATAAGGAGGATTATTTGCAATGGAACGTATTTTTTTTTCAATATTGGTTCCTTCTGGGATGATAGCTTTATTTCCCACATTTCCTCTCCTACTTTGTATAGTTTCAGAACTGGGGTAGATTTTAAGTTATAAAAAACCCGAGGCTGTTGCACTTTATTAAAAGTGAGGAATAAGCTGAGGAAGGCTGGCTCACTGACCTCAATTTTTGGTGTCTCAGTGTAGTTTCAGGCGAATCAGCATCTTGCAAAATTATTTGAATGAATTTTCCTGTGAAAAAAAAAAATCAAGTCCACCATTAATGAAACAGATTGAAGCTTGGGGACCGGGGTGGGGGAAGTATGTAGGGAAGCAGAAGGGGAAATGCATGCATGAATGATGGAGGAATGAAAACAAAGCAGCCTTTCATCTCGTTCAGTGAAAGAGTCTGTTGCCTGACACGGAAAATTTAAAAAAATCTGTGAAGACTGAAAGAAAGTTTTATTTCATTAGCAAAAAATAAATACAAAATATTTAAAAACACAAATCAGCCACAAGGTAAATTATTTACATAAAGTTAATAATTAATAGTCTAATTTTGGCAGAAGTAGTTTGTCCTTTCTGGAAAAAATAAAGGAAGAGGTATTTATTTCTAGAAATTGTTTTTTCTTTCTCCATAGGCCCACTGGGAAGGCCTCACAGGCAGGATAACTTTCAACAAAACTAATGGCTTAAGGACAGATTTTGATTTGGATGTCATCAGCCTCAAGGAAGAAGGTCTTGAAAAGGTGTGTAAGACATTTGCCTCCAAGGAGGTGGGAAAAAAAAACCCAAAACAAAACAGAACTCACCCCTAAAACCATTGACAATAGTATTTCATGTGTTACATAAAACAGTGTACCTGCTCTCAACTCAACATCTCTATAAATTGTACTAAAAAGTTAAGAATTGGTATCTTGACTGGTTTAGCTGTCTTCTGACATAAATATTTCTTGTACAGAGGTGGAGTAAGTGGCCAAAGAATTGGGAAATGCTCTTTCCATGTAGCTTAATATTATCTATATTTGAGCTTAAGAGCTCAGGAAGCATGTACAGACATTTGGCCTGCCTGTGTGACACCATCATGATCTGAAATCAGATCATCTTCCCTCCAGCCATCTTACCATGAAGAGGCAATTGCAGGAAGCTACACTATTTCACACTGTTGTGATCAGCAGGCCAAAGTTTTTCAACTGGCATCTGCCTTGTAGTTTGCGTTTAGATATCTGGTGTTCAGTGTTCTGTAAGAACTGTGTTTTCCTTCATCTTCAGATAAAGTTCCATCAGCTATTGCCCCAAGGTGATAACTGTGATGCGCAAATAAAAACAGAAATTAAAGGAAGGGACCATACTGCAGAGTTGCATTTCCTTTCTTCTGTAAATCACTGAATGGAGAAGCTAGCATAAACAACATATTTTCCCCAAAGTTTGTCTCATAAGACTAGCTTTGGAATATTAATTTTCTCTTACTGGGAAGATTTGGAAAAGCTCAGAAACCATGAGCTTGTCTTGAAACACATAGGTAATAACATTTTTGTTGCCTAGTGGAAAACCTGTGATTCAAGAACTAAACTATATTTTAAAATGTTCATCACTACACTGACAGTAGATTTCTCCTATGAAGTTTCCCATGAACTGAGCTCTGGCAACTTAGCAGGGGAGAAGAGTATATGGTAATGGTTAGACTTGAAAAGTAAATTAGTATTGCGTACAAGTAGAATAGGTACAGTGCAACCTGTCTTTCTTACTGAAAACAGAAATGGAAGAATTGATGTCATGGTAATAGCTAAATAAATTTGTCGTGCTGAAGAGTTTGCATGTAAGTGACAACTGTTGAAAATGAGGAAAGGAAATCTTTGTAATTTAGGATGGCTTTAGGAACATTAGGTGGCATTTGGGACCACAAAGCAACATGAGATTTCTGGAAAATAAAATCTTAGTTGACAATACACTAGGAGATACATACACCAGTGAAAATATAGAGATAAAGCAAAAAAGGTCTACAGAGAAATATGAAAGACAATAAAATTCAACAGGAAATACAGTACACTAAAATACATAATAGAAAAAAGGAACTTGGGAAGCAGTTATATTGAAAGTTAAGTAAGAGCCAAAACCAGAAATAATTGTTGAAGTATATAGATATTTAAAAAAAAAAATGTGCTTGAGCTGTATATAAAGATTTTCATAGAAAAGGAAGATACTTTTGCTGCCTTCATGGCTTGTTTTGGTCATGTGATAAATGGAAGTGATAATATTATTTTTTCACCAAAAAGTGTTGGCAATCTTTGGAATGAGTAGAAAGAATCTGTTACTATATATAAGCAAAACCAGAGCAGTTTCTCTGGAGTGTAAGGAGATGAGATTAGGAAAAGGAAAATTCAAGCGTATGCACATTCGATTGAATTTCTTACTAAAAGTATGGAATATACAGTGTATTTTACTGAGAAAGATGCCCACAGAGAAATGTTTCTCTTTGAACAAAACTTCATTATTTGAAAGAATGCAAACCTTATTCTTCTTGAATCCAGAGAAAATGATTACATTTTGGAGCAGGACACTTCCTAGTAGAAAGAGGACATTTCAGCCTGTTCTTTTATTTAAAAGCGCTGTCTCAAAGTTGGGATTTTTTCCTCCAACGCTTAATTCTGTTAAAGCTGTGATGTGTCAACCCTTCTCTCAGTCCCCTTCCTCCCCCCACATGTGCACTCCATCTCTATATATCTCACTCTTTCTCTTCTTTCTGCTATTCCTTCCTTTCCTTTCTTCCTCCCTCTTCCATTCCTTAATCTCTCCCTCCAGACCTTCCCTGCCTATTTCCCTTTCCACTCAATCCCTCTCCCTTGTACCTATTAATCTCTTTCCATTCAGTTTCTATTTTATTTTTTCCTTCAGGAATCTTTTTACATCTTTGTCCTTATCTGGTATGTTTTCAATGTTCTTCCCAAGCCATCTTCTCAGACATCTCTGTCTGTGTTGTAAGAGTTCCTAAACAGGTTTTTTTTTCCTTTTCTTCTGTACATCCTCCCACTTGTGGGATAAGAAAAGGTGGGGACATAAGAATTCTGTGCATCATAATATTTATGTCATGTTTCCATACTGTAAAATGTTATTATCTCTTCTAACCTCTTTCCAAATATAAGGGGGAAATACTTCTTTTGTCAAGGACAACAGTTTAACTCAACAATTTCAGCTGTAATCCATGAAAAGAAAAATATTGATAGAAGGGAAAAAAAAAAAGATTTATTGTGAAGAATTGCTACAAGATGTATTTTTAACTTAGATTTTGTAAAAATATGTCCTAAATAAATTACCTGTTTAGCATAACCAGTATAACCAGGAAATGACCTAAATCATGTGTTATATGTTCAACGGCTGCTGAAGTCAGTGACAACATAACAATTCCTCACTGATTTTAAAAAATTACCATGTGAGATCCCAGATTTTACATAAAATACTTGTTCCTGAAACTGCTGAATGAGAGGTGATAATCAGGTATCAGTCAATAAGAAGTATGTGTTTCCAAATAAAATTTCATGTCTGCCAAAAATGATAGCTCCTTGTAAGATGATAATGACAAAATTAAAGATGATTGGAGTGCTGCTAATATAATATACCACAAAATTTTATTACAGTCACTTTGGACAGACTGAAGCTATTCATGATTAAGCACAGAGAAAACCCAAAACTGTGACACTCCAGCATAATAAATGATAATTTAAATTGTAGTCAATCAGTCTTTACACTGAGGCTGCATTGTGAGGGAAATTATTTTATACTTCAAGAAGATAACAGATACCTCAGTTTAATACCACTTTTGATATGAAAATTTGTCACTGAAGAAGAATCATATATCCTGAATAAGAGATGTTACAATTGGCTTGAAACCTTGCTTAGAAACCTTCACATAGCATGAGCATAAAGGACACAGAATTAGGTATAATTCATTGTCTAGCATGTCAATGTAAGATCTTGTTTTATTTTGTATCTTTAATAATGATCTAGAAAAAAAGGAAATAGCATAAACAACAGGTTTTTTAAGACAAGAAAAAAAAAGACATAGTAAATCTGGAAGTATTCTTATGAATGTTATATTTGGCAAAGAAGGCCTGAATATTATTATTACTGAAGAAAGCAAAATAAATTAATCAATTTGCAAATGGCAAATACAGAAATATGAAGAAACACTAGTACTAACTATTCCACACAAGTACATAAGGAAGGTGTAGATAGATCTGACAACTCTTGGAGAGTTGAACACGGCTCTGCTTCTGGCTGCTTAGTCAGTGGGTAGCACTGCAGAAAGGCAGTGATCCTTCCTAATACAATGCTTGTGGTGCTTCACTGTGAGTCATATTCACAGTTTTGATTGACTCAGAGCAAAAATAATGTTAATTTTCTCAGGAGAACTTTGAAGAAAAATCAAAAAGAATAATACTTGAAACTATGCTTATCTATTCATGAAGATAAATCACTTTTCAAACATGCTGAAGTAAAACTACTGAAGTTTTGTGACTAGCATCTCATGAGACTGAATCTCAGTAAAGTGCTCTAGAGCATATGTAAACTCAGCAAATTTTAAGTTTTGCGAGTGTACAGTGCTGCTTTTTGGGAGGGGGGATGGTGAAATATTTTGATGGTTTCGGCCAGGACAGAGTTAAATTACTTCTATAAACTTGTATGGGGCTGAGATTTGGATTTGAGCTGAAAACAACATTGATAACACAGGAATGTTTCAGCAATTGTTAAGCAGTTCTTAAAGAGAGTCAAGGCCTCCTTAGCCTGCAGAGCTACAAAGTGATTCTGGGTGATGTCCAGCTGGGTGGGAATATCTGGTTTTGAGGGACTGCAGTAACCTGATAGCTACCTGGAAGCCAAATATGTGGAAACTTGGATGCAGGCTTTTAACCATTCACGTGAATTTGGGAAACTGCATTCCATGTCCTTGAGGATCACTGCAATTACCGTGTTGCAGAATGCTCAATGATATTCAATGATGAATGTAGCTCTTGGAATTGTTTCAACTTAAATAAGCTGATCCTTGCCTAAGCTAATTCGTTCTATCATTTTTCTTTGTCTCACTATGGAGCACGTGTTCATGGGTACACCTGATTTAGATTCTATACTTTGGATAGTAAGTGTTAAAATATTTGCTTCACAATATTTTAGTCATTTAGGGGAATTGGAAAGAATAATAGGAGATTGAGGGCTTGACAGTATAGTCAATATTTACAATGTATTTACTGTGTGGACATTCTCTCTAAAGTGTATATATGAATATCTGTTTCACTTTTTATGAAAAATTTTAAGTTTGTTTAAAACAAATATAATGCAATAAATGAAATTGTATCTTGTTTGAATTTCAGTTATAGTTGATGCACTTTTTCTACATTTTTGATATTTAAGCTTTTTTAGATAAAAACACATTGGCTATTCTATTCAGCTCAAAAAGCTGCTTAAAAATTAAAACACTGCTGAAACAAATAGAAAACGATTAACTTGCTTCATTGTATTTGCACAACTTTTCTGTAAGAAGCAGCTTTGAAAATACACTTGTGTGATTTGAGGGGCTAAACATATTAGTAATATATAAGAACCTGTGGTGTAAATTATTGGGTTTGAGCTAATCAACAAAGATAATACAAAGAAAGTCTAATTTTGAAGCTCTGACTTTTGGTCCATTTCTTAGATTCTTGGTTAACAAAATCAGCAGCAAAAGTACAATGAATTTAGAAAAATAATGCATCAATTTATCAAGACAGGAGTTTCTTTATAAAGTAATGCTGTTGATAATTCTTACAGGTCTGCAGTAGATTTAAGTCTGTAGTTAGATAAAATCCAAATTCTAACCGTTGATATTCTTTTGCTTGTGGTTGGGACTATGTTAAAAAGTAGGAGAGTAAGTATTTTAGTTAGTAAATTCTTACCTTTTGCCAACATAAATTTAAATTATAAATATGAATTTGAGCAAAACAAATTATCTAATGAAGTTAGGATTTGAAACTGATCATATGAGATGTTGGTGTTTCCTCAGAAATTTTTGTGCTACTTGTGTACCTGAAGTTATATCTCATAGAGGAGATTAGTTCAGCTTCAGTTATTCAGCAACAGGCTCAAGTTCTGGTCTTTTTCATTCCTTGTTATTTTACTCTAGTTTGGTCTTTGAAGTAAAGCAAACACTGTGATTGTCATAATTAGCAGAACACTGCAATTAAATGTTACCAACCCTTTTAAAATTTCTTGATTGTGACCAAGCTGCAAGGCTGAACATTTTGTGTTTTCTGAAAGCCTTTCCATTTACCAAATCAAATTTTATTAAAACAGTAAATGAAGGAGAGGCTTTTTGGTAGCAAGGCTTGATTTCAATACTTTGAAATAATGTGTTAGATATTATTTTCCAATTGTATTTCTGAGACACACATATTCTTTCTTTCCTTCATGATTCTTTGATCAGTTTATTAGGTACTGAATGGCCAAGTTCAAAAGAGTGACTTCTTGGAACTGAGTGTTAAGCAAGGAAGACAGACAAAATATTTAATTCTGTGGAACAGAAAATTGTAGAAAAAGATGTAATTTGTCTTTTCTTTATTATAGCATCTACTGATTAATTCTCTGCTGTAGTCTCAGTTTTAGAAATGGAACTCTTTTTACCCACACCACATTGCATCCTAAACTTACTTTACAGCCCTGTGGCAACAGATCACTTAAAAGTATACAGTCTCTCAGGACTCAGTTGAAAAGATAATTTAAAATTTGTGTGTGTTTATATACATACATATATATATTTGCAATGGATCTTTACAGAAAATTTTATTTTTTGTCTAGGCTTAGTTTTAAAATATTTTTACCTTGTGTTGTAGATATTATTTAGTATTTGAAATGATGTTTAAAATCCTGTCTAAAACCAAAATAAGACATATTTGTGGGGTTTTTTTAGACAGTAGAGTAATACAAACATTCTGATTTCTAAAATGGATAGCTAAAATTACCATTTCAGTTGTACAGGGATGAAAATGCAGATAAATTACAGATAAGCCTAATTACTTACTACTTAGTATGCAAGTCTGTTCTTGACCTGAACCTTGAAGCACAACCTTGGGTGTTCTTACTTAGATAAAAATTCTATAGATTTTATTTCAAAATATAAAATGTCAAAATACTCATGTGTTGAAGATTTATCTACAAATAAGTTATTGCACTTAGCCTGTTTCTGTCTTCTCCATTACTTTTTCCCAAAAACATATTTTGTCCTGCTGTTCTCTCTGATCACAAAGGGTAAATCCTTTTGTAGAGACAATGCTCTCTGCTCTGCAAATGAATTTCTGCCTGTTATCTTCAAATGTGATTTATCTTGAAAAACAGAAAATTAAGTATTAAGGGTAGCTTTATATTCTTTATATCATTTTTACACCTAATGTCACGCTTCACAAAACATATTAGCAATAATTGTTAATCCTACATTAAATAAGCAGACTTTAAATGTAATGACAGAGAAAAATGGAATGAAATTTGATAATAATTCTTATTATTTGATAATAATTCTTAGGAATCAATTTTTTTTCCCCTGTAGAAATCTATTTTCCCTTAAAGTTTCTCTAGATGCTGAAATGTAACTCATGTAAATCATACTGTGATTTACACAGTAATTTACTGTTTTATAGGTTGGAACTTGGGATCCATTGAGCGGCCTTAACATGACAGAGAATCAGAAAGGAAAACCAGCAAACATCACAGATTCCCTGTCCAATCGCTCTTTAATTGTTACTACTATCTTGGTAAGCAATTGTATTTGCTTTTCCTGAAATACAGTTATGCAGAAAAACTGATAGAATGTGATACACTAATTGAAATGGTAATGAACAGTCTGCAGTGTGCGTTACCATTACTTAGAATTAACTTTGAATTACTTGGAATTTATGATGTCCTGAATTAACTCCAGTTGATAAGCTAGTCATGGATGTTTACTCTTGCTTTAATTGTGAGCGAGTTATCCAAATTTTGGAGTTATGTTAATTGATTAGTAATTTAACTTTTCTCATTATTAACTAAAATGTTTTCTTCTTTACAAAGCTGTTTTTTTCAGTGCCGTGTGAGAGGACAAAATATAATTAGTTTTAAAATGTGTTTTGTTTGTTAGCCTGATGATTTTGGCCGGCAAAAATTTATTGCTTTTGTTTGCTATTCTAACACCTCAAAGGAAAGTACAAAGTATTTAACATTTATTTAAGATTGTTAGTACTTAATTATTGAGATGAAATTTTTAGTCATACAGATATTTAATTGATTTGTCCTTTGAACTAGAGCAGAAGAAACAATTTGTGTAACTTCCTTTTTATTTTCACTGTAGGCAAATTCACAGCAGTAAATGAGGTATTTTTTACTTATAATTAAATAAATTTATTTATGTAAAAAGAAGTGTTCATTTATTTCCTTGCAGTAATTTTGAAATAGTAATTTTAATTTCAATGCAAATTTAAAACTTTCCAGAAGTTCATCTGCTACCATCATTATCATGAATTTGCAGATTTTAAAAAAGAATCCGCTTCCTGGCAGTTGTATACTTTATCAAGAAGCTTTTACCAACCAACATATATTATGACATTTCAAACTAGAATGAATTTTAACAGGTTCATAGACACAAATGCCAATGTGCTTTTAACCTTTTATGTAACGTAAGTCATATTATTTCATCCAGTGGGAAACTTTTTGATTGCTCGTAAGGTGTGTTTACAAGTGATAGAAAAATCTTCTGAAATCCTTTCTTTCATTTATTTCACTAATTGAAACATACCAGATCTATAAAATGGAACCTGCCTGATTCATTCAGATGTAATTTCTTATGCTAAGACCAGCACAGATTTACCACAACTTTCTCTTTTATCATTTAATTATAATAACAGTACACTATAGTTATAATTTAGTTTATAAATTCATAATCCCTTGTTTCTTTATTTTAATGACATGTAAATGAATGGCATAGATTCTCTTAGAATAAACGCATAACTTCTAGAGTATTAATCTGTCAATTTTCTTCCCACTGACTTTCACAAGTTTCCTGTATGTAAAAAATACTGCATTATTAAATAAATTGTATTAATAATTCCAGTTGACCTCCCATGCTCTCTATACTGCTCTTGCCTTGCACCCAGATATCCTGCCTAGGATTTTTCTTGATGCTTTTCATGGATATGGAATTTAAATTCATGTGAACCTAATTGCTGCTAGAATCACTGCTTTACAGAATATAGTCCTGTCTCTGTGAGTGACCTGTTCCCTTTGTTGTATCTGTACCCTTCAACAGCCATCACTGTATGCTTGATTCGAGATTAGTGATAACAATGCTGCGACAAGGATCAATCCCTGCAAAATTACATAAGAAACACTCAATAACTTAGAGTGTTTCAAGTTTGTGTTTTAACATCTGCCTGTTGATGAGGTTTGAGTTAATATCTTTAAGTATCATATTGCTTTTTATGTAGTGATACTAGCATGGTTTTGGTTAAAATAATTAGCTCAAGAAATGGTAAATTTCACAAATGTAAATAGTTGCTGATGAGCACTGATTTAAATCTGGTAAAGCTCACAAAAGGAGACTCCTGAGATTTAGAAGAAAACCTGCTTTCTGTAATAAAGGGAACCCTTCTCTTAAGAGTTAACTTTTGGTTAATGGTCTTCTATAAGTATCCATCCTCTTTGCAGGTATCTAAATAAGGCAATTAAAAAAAAAAAAAAGAGGACTTTAAATTGGTCTTACAAGTTGCTCACTTGTAGGTGCCTTTTCTATTTCAGTTATTGTTTACTAAAAAATTTGGTAATTGCAGTTACTCTTTTCAGCTATGAAGAATGGTACTTAGAAGAAGTGGTACAAATTGGAAGAGCTGTACTTGGAATAGTAAAAAGGAATTAAAACATTTTTGGTACATAAACACATGTACTGCTTAATTTGGTAGTTCTATCTTTTTTGTGCTTAAAAAATACATTTCTGTTGGACAAAAAGCATATTACTGAATATTCACTTTGTAGCAATGCAAGGGAAAAATATAAAATGCTAAAGCTCCTAGAAAAATACCTCTTCATCATCAGCTTCCTTTTCTCTTCTTTTTTTTGAGTCTGCAAAATCTTGCTTAAATGAAAAAAGAAAAGGCAATTCTATCATTTAAGCTGTTCATATGGTTTTTGTATAATGTTTTTTTCACTTTAAGAATTCCCTACAATAGTCTGTAGTATACAGGCAGCTGTGTAGGCTTAATCATTTTTCTCTGTAGTTTTCTTTAATGCTCACTTTACATTTAAATATCCTAGTCTTTCTTTTATTTTTCTGAAGTTCGGAGCAATATATTTTCCCTCCTATATTTTGCAGTCATTAAGATCTTTACAGCTGTGAGTAAATATACTCTGCATTTTCAGTGGTGGTTGAGTTTCTAGAAGGAGAAAATATATTGATGGGAAAAATAATAAAACATAAACTGTGATGCATAAATTAATCTACTTTAAGTAAGAACAGAATTATATGCTTTTTTTTGTCTTGAATTCTTCATAACGCATTTTACAGGTAGCTAGCTGAAAGGTTATTCCTTGGTTTCTCGACAATTCAGTGCTCTGTTCCAGAAAGGGACAGGGGTTCTCAGGACTTCATCCTGTCTCAGACATCTAACTACACGTAGTTTTTGTGAAGGAAAGTGTCTGATTTCAAAGTTCTGATCCCATAGCAGCCCCAAACACCAACTGAACATGGCCACTGGAGAGATAGTCAGGTCTTTTTTATGGAAGAGAGGGTAACATTTGAAAAATAAGTTATTTTAATTAATAATAATGCTGTTTTTATCCTTTATAACCATGGCTTTGGAGTGGTCAATCTTTTTGATAATAGTGCTTTATTTTATTTTAAAATCATCTGCGCTGAAACTTCAGAATTTCTTTTTCATTTAAAAAGCCTGTTTTATGAATATTCTGCATTTAGAAAAATGAAACTAAACAAAAAGCTACAGAAAATAGATTTTCAACTTAAGTAATAAGTATTTCTTATTATTTGATTCTCCTCAATTGATTCCTACCAGAACTCTGAAACATTTATTCTCTTTAGACTTTAGATGTAAGTATCTAAGCATTTTTACTCTAGTATATATTCTACTTCCAGTCTGAAAGATTTTTAACTTTGGAATTCAATTTCCATGTTTATAAAGGTTATGTACATGGTACTTAGGGTTTTTTAATGCTAATTTCACACCAGCCTGTACATATTATCATACTGGCTCATTGGCCCTGTTCTGCTGAAATAATTGCTTGTTTCCTTTCCTGTGTAGCTTTTATGTACTTTTCTGTATCTACTTACATCAAAGCTCAGAAAAGCTCACAGTTGTCAAGTTTAATTTTTCTGTGAAATGTGTGAAAGTTATGAAAGGTGTGTGATGTTCTCAAATTTAGTCGTTTTTTGTTGTTTTGCATTTGAAAAGTGAAATTACCTTTTTTATTGTACTTCACTTAAAAAATTGGTTTGAAATAGGAATAGAATTAGAAGGAATTAGAAGAAATATTTATAATAATTTTTAAAACAATTTTACTTAGTTCAAAGTATAGTATTCCCACAGTGTATTTTATTGATATATGCTGCTTTCCCAAATGGCTAGTGCATAATTTCTCTCCCTTTTCTCTTGGATACCCAAATATGAATCTTCAATGGCCAAATTTCAAATTAATATATTAATATTAAAATAAAAAGTCTAAATTTACGTGTCATCTTTATAAAGATGGGTCATCCATCAGTTGTTTTTATTGATAGTAACTAGTGGATTGCTTCACTTCTCCCACTAGGATTTTGACTGCCTACTGTGAAAATCTATTGTGTATTCCTTATATCTGATATAAATGTTAAGAAGATATGGCAGTCTTTTGACACTCCAGTATCTTACCTTCTGGTAAACAGAAGCTAATAATTAAAATCTCTGTTCTAACTGTGGCAAATTTTCAAAATTTTCCTCTTTTTATCATTAGGTCTTCCATTTTCCTTTTGTTTATTTTTTAAATTTTTTTGCTTCGTTTTGTTTTTCTGAATACTGATAGTAATAAATTCTAGATTCTTTAAAAAATATGTTATTCCATGTTGATATTATTAAGGAAAAAATTATATATTTGAGTGATATTTATAAAAATTAAAAGAGCTTGAAATTTAAAAGTTCTTGTAATTTCTAGCAATATCTTTGTAGTTGAAATATAAGATAACTCACTGGAATAATTCAAATAAATATTTATTGTTCAAATCTGAAAACAAAAAGAAAAGGTTGCAGAAAATTGTTTTCAGAATAAGTGTGCTTTCTTTCAAGCATTAGCTGTATGTTTTTAAAACTAAAACCAGCCTGTAATTTACAATATTAATTACTTTTCAAAGAAAAGTAATCTATCTGCAGATATAGTTTTTAATCTACCTGTGATTCTACAGGTATGTTCCTTGTAGCCATACTTTTATTCGCAGTATTTCAGCTAAGTTTACTTTTCATTAAATTTTCTCAGAAATATGATTTTTTGCATTCTCACTTTTAGTGTTTATTTGGCTCGGGATGGGGCTCTTCTGTATCCCTCTTCACTGAAGATATTTTCATCTTATGAGACATTAAATGATGACTTTGATATTAAGATTTTCTAACAAGCTCACCTGTTGCTAATTGAGTGTAGCAATGTTTTCTGGAAATGTTGTCTCTTCCTGAGTATTCATTCTGGAGCCTATAGTCAGTGTTTATTTTTGTTTTGAAACAAACACTTTTTGTTCCAAGCAATAATAAAAGTGCTAATGGAAGATGTTTCCCTGTTTTCCTGGGGAAATCCAGTTGAAAGATTTAATTTCAACTGAAACTGTTAAGAAGATTTCAAATACTTATTTTATTGTGTGGTCTAGTAATTTTAAGGGTCATGCTTTCAGGAACTGAAAGAAAAAAAAAATAAATTGTTAACAGTGTTAAAGTAAGTATAAAGCAGCTGCCAATCTACACGACTCAATTTAAAAACTCTGTCTACCTAATCAATTATAATTGTCCTAGTGAGAGATTTTGGTAGAAGTGATAATCCACCCAGAAGCAATGCTGATTGTACATTTAGTGCATAGACACTTTCATGAGAGTATGTTTAGCAACCAGTTTTATCTTAGCATATTCTACAAATTCAAATCTTGAGCCAATAAAGCGTTTAGAATCCTTTGCATGCACTTGTCCAGAGTACCTGAATGCCATGTTCAGTATTTAGAATGCACATTACTCGAGGAAAAAGCAAACTAGAGAAAACATTGGGATTAATAAGAGCTATTACAAATGAAGCTGCCAACACCAACCCTGCTCAAGTTAAGTTAGAAATCACTTTAGATAGCAAGTAAAAAGTCTGAAGAGAATAAACAAATGTTT
Organism: Hylia prasina; assembly: GCA_013397195.1. Classification (NCBI taxonomy): domain Eukaryota; kingdom Metazoa; phylum Chordata; class Aves; order Passeriformes; family Sylviidae; genus Hylia; species Hylia prasina. Next base: position 619,021 of record VYXD01015998.1, read on the forward strand.
TGTGCAGTAGAAGACTATAAGAAAAAGCAGCAAGTACCAGTAAGAAATTAGTTAATGTAGGATTGGAAAATCATTAAGAGAGTATTAATAGGTTATTGATCGGTCTCCTCAGCAAAAGCCGAGAATCGTTGAACAGTAGTACAGATAGCCCTTATCCAAGCTGGCTAGAGTAAAGAATATAAATGAATATGGAGTTGGAGCTAAGAATTCCAGCAGGGGTTGCAAATTTTTTTATTTTTCTTTAACAAAATATAAAAAAAATCAGCAGAACAGATAAAATGTCTAAGGATTTCTAGAAAGATCTGATAGAAAAAATATGTAGGAATGTATCAATGAGGTGAATTGCTCAAGACAGAAAATCTTGCTGTGCTTATTAAGCAAAGGAGAATTAAAAGCATAAATTGACAATTATACATCCTCCCTGATACTGCACATATTTAAATTCTGTCCCAATTAATTTTGGATTTCTTGGAATGGAAGACAGAGACAAAAATGTTGTCAAGACGCTTGCCAAGATTTCAGACACTGGGGGCTGTGTAAGATTGTAAATATCTGAACAGCTCTGAGACCAAATGTCTTGGATCTATACGCATGAGCATTCCAAGCTACACTGGAATTCCTTCATGCCTACAGAACTGGCTGTGACACTGTAAGCACTGCTCAGCAGTAATGAAAATATTCCTGTGTTATAACAGTGATCTGAGCACAAATCCAAACCATACTAGTTAATGTGAAGAAAATTGCTGCTACCCCAGGAAAAAAAAAAAAAGTACACGCTGTTTTGTCTTAGCATAGCTTCTGCTTGACCAGTGGTGTGCTTTATTTAAGAAATTGCCATTTCACCTGAAAATTTCGTTTTTCTTATAGTCGTTTTCTTTGAGATGTTTAATATCAATTTCCCAAGTTTATAAACAACTATTTTCACACATAGTTTTTGCTCTGATACCATCTCTGCTTCTAAAGAATTATTCAATGATCCTTGTCATTTAAATTGCTTTCAACGTTCATGTTTTCTGCTAGGTCTTTGTTCTTGTCAGTACTACATCTTGAAGAGCTCTTCTGGAGTCATATGTTTATCTGTTGTTTGAGAAATTTCTGTCAAAACATCCTAGTAGTTTGGCTGGATAATTTATTTCATGTTTGTTCCTTCCTAATTGTATGAAGATCAACAATGTACTTTTTAAAAATATGGCTGTAACCTTAATAATTTCAATAGGAGTATATAAGAGTTCTTTTAAGAACAAGTCTTCCCTGCATTCTCCTTTTCTTTTGAGTAAAATATTACTTACTAAAGTTCCAGTTTTATGTGGATAAAATGTTTAAATCATGGGAAAACTCAAGGCAGAAGATTACATTATTAAAGCTGTCAGGTGGCTCTGGAATGAAGTCCCTTTAACCCCACTGAGTGCTGATGTGGGGATTTAGACTGTAAGAATTTCCTTAAGTTGCTCTGGAGGGTTTATCTGATTATTCACTGGGTCTTGTGTTTGCTGCAGTGGTTGAATATATTATTATTTGTCTTATCTTACTTGGTTCTTTTTCTTTCTAATTGTAAAAAATGAAAAGAGTCACATATTTAACCTAACAAACACAGCTTGAATATTGGTTCCATATTGCAATGGAAAACTATCAACTTTTTTTTGTATTTTTCTCTTTAATTTTCTATTTGAGAAAGGCCATCTTATACTGAGAAACAGATGTAAAGATACTGTTTTGATAAATGTAAATTTTCTCACTATAATTGCAATTGTTCTGCCAATCATTTTAATTTGTTTGCTGTCTGCACACCACTTAACGCAAAAAAAGTTAAATTGGAATTTGATTTAAAATAGAAGATAAATGCTTAAAGAAATTTAGTTGGTTTTCATGGAATGTTTATCATAGAATTTACTTTTTGAGTAAACATTTTCAGGTTTTGCTAAAGTCTTGTAAATGGCAGCCTATAACTTGAGGCAATAGAGAAGTAGATGCTTTCACTGACTTTTTCCTTCCTCTGTGGGTTTTTTTACACTTTGCCTAACAAAACATTGAGAAAATTGTTTAAATACTTATATAAATAAAATTTTTAAATCTAATACTTAAAATATTTGATTGATGTTTTTGATGAAATTTTTCCACTGTACATTGTTTCTGCATTTTAAAAGGCTTACATTGTCCATGCAAACAATACATTTTCTATTACTATATAAAGCAATTAGTTAAGGAGCACATTTAAAAATAGTGTGTATATGGATTCCTTAAAGACATGTCTACAGTGTTTAGAGTGTAATTTTTTCCAAAAAAAGGAAATCATTGAAAATATATGAAGATTTAGACAAACATAGCCAAAGCTAAAATGATTCTAGTTTTCATATTATTTCTTTGTAGAGTGAGTGATGTCATGAGTGTATGCATATGTAAGCACCTGAGTGTCTACAGCTTAAGGCTAAAATGAGAAGAAACTTGTGTGGAGCACTCATTATCCATTCTGTCTTCTTAATTCTTACAGGAGGAGCCATATGTTATGTTCAAGAAGTCTGACAAACCCTTGTATGGAAATGACCGCTTTGAAGGTTATTGCATTGACCTCCTCAGGGAGCTGTCTACTATCCTTGGATTTTCCTATGAGATTAGACTGGTGGAAGACGGAAAATATGGAGCCCAAGAAGATGCCAGCGGACAGTGGAATGGAATGGTTCGTGAACTAATTGATCATGTAAGTTAACTTTGACAAGCTTGCAACTATGTGTTTAGATTTCAGATCTTTCTATAAAAATTGTAAAACTTTTATGATAATGTCATTTGAATACTCTTGTTTTCAAAATGCAGATGTTTTAAGAATTAATGCAAGTAGATTGGTATCCATTATTTCTTTAATGTAGAATTTGTAAAATAAAGCATCTCTGTTTTGCCCACAGGTAATGTTTGTTTTGGTTTAGTTCTTCCATAGCATATTTGTAGTCAAAATATAAAACAAATAGTACTCAGAATTTATTTCTGAGAACAAATGTATGGGGTTTTATAATACAATTTTGTTTTACAACAAAATTTGCTACAGCAATACAAGTCAGGTCTTTTCTGATAGTGGATCTGAGATTTTTGTCTCAGAGAAATTTCTGTGTGTGTAGTGCAAACACACACATCATTTGATATTAATCTCTCTTGAAATTTTAACAATAAAGTGCAAGGAGTAAGACAAAAATGTCAACATATATAGATGTAACAAAGCAATGTCACACCAGATACCATTACAATCAGCTGTAAGGGATTCAGGGAGGCATTACTTCAGGTTCCTCAAAATGTGCTTTCTCAGCTGGTCGTGCCAGTTGAATTCAGTCTCTTAGAAATATTTCTGCAAATTTAAAAACTATGTCATTGCTCCTTTCTGCATTTATTTGGGTAAATTGCTTGATAACATTTTCTCTATAGACATGAGGTCAAAGATTGAGATGAAACATATTCTGCATATCACTGTCATTTAAAATAGTTAGAAGAGACTGTAGTTAATTCAAGTGGAACCTCTTAATGATGGCAAAAACTGCATGAATAGCTTGAAAAATATTTACTTATCTTGTTTCAATTTGCTTTAAGATTTCAGCAGATGGGCAGAACATGTGCTAATCAAAATATTCATATTTACTAGGAGAGTTGTTCTTCATGCTTTTCTAGTAAATGATCTGGTATTGGTGTTGTAACAGATGTTGATTATGCCTGGCTTCACACTTTTAAGAAGAATGTGTGGGAGTATTATAGTTATGTTATCTTTAAATGTGTATGTTTATTATACACACATATTATAGAAAGCAAACTGATTTAGCTGGGCTCTCTGTCCATCTCTATAAATGTGTATTTTTACACGTGAATAAGTGCATAGGCCTGTTCAACTATTTGGTTTGATGCTTGTTAGGCGGCACCCTCATTTGGAACTAATTTTCCATGATTGTGGTGGGTATTGCGGAAGTATTTATTCAGAAACAAATATAAATCACATTTTTATACACCTTTTATTATTCAGCCCTAGAGCATTCTTAAGAAAACACTAGTATGGCCTCCTAAGCTTTACACTAAGATAATGAAATAAAATGCATTTGAATAAGTTGCAGAAGTAAAGTGTGTGAAACAGTAGCTTTCCCCTTCTTTCCTCTTGATAGCACAGAATGGAACAGGTGTTCCTTTCCCTATAAATAATATACAACTAAACATAGATTGTTTTTATTATTATTATTTATTTTTATTCTATTCAAATGACTTTTACTTAGGAGTCATAAAATTTAGAAACTGTCTTAGTACACATGGAAGATGTAGTCCAACTTCTTAATCTGGACCATAACTTTTACTAGTCTCCCTCAATTTCTCATTTGTTAAGATTTTTGCTTTTAATTTTTCTCTGTTTTTCTCAGTTCTTACTTTATAACCTATTTAAATACATGCAATTTATTTAGACACCTGTGCCCCTTATTTACATGCATGTTTGGTGCATTTTAATAGCAAGCAACACTTCAGACCTCAAAAGTGAGGCACTCCAGATAGTTACCACATTGGGTGTTTCCATATAATTAGTACTTCACATGCTCCATTAGCTTTCCAGTCTTCCTTTTCCCTTAGAGAATATTTTTAAATTGTCATAAAGGTTTTCTTTCCTATAAAGTAATTTAATAAACTCAATTTCTTTATTTTTGGAAGGTGAAATGATTCTATATTTTCCAACTAGAATTTCTAATTAAAATAGACTACAGAACAAAGACAATTCTTAAAGTTGCCATAGCACTTAAATCTATTGAAAAATGTTTTTAGAATTATTTTTATTTCTTTGTTTTGTTTTATCTATCAGTCAGTTAAGTTCAGAGAGAAAGGTCACTATGCTCTAGTATACGTGTTTGCAAGGTTATAATGTAATATGCATAAACCAAGAATAAATGAAATGGATAATTTTGGTATATTATATGTATAGAAAGGAAAATGCACCATATATGTAAAGATTAAAAGTACCAAATAAAATCTAAGATTGAAATAATCTGTTTAAATCAGTACTTAGTCACTTTGTATAATTGCTGGGGCTCGAATGTCTAAATGAAATAAAGATAATGTTGTCTGAATTGAGCTCAGCATATCATGTCAGTCTCAGGATTTGAATTTTATAGCATGAACAGAGACTGAAGTGTTTACATCAGGCTCTGTTTGTTTTTGATCTCCTTTTATATAGTTTGCTCATGTTTCTTCTTTCCTTGACTGTTTTACTTAGAGTTCATATCTGCATTCTTATATCACTTTCCAAGCAATAAGCAGCTGTTTTTACATCTGTGATAAGTACTGACAGTGAAATTTAGTACAATGATTCCTTCCCTTTGACAACTGACAGTGAATTATTGTTGGGAAAAAGACACTGGTCTCTAGAGTTGCAAATGTAAGACAAATATTAACTAGGAAAGCAAATACAGATGACATTTCTCTATGAATAAATTTTGAATTTCTCCACTTAAGCATTCTGATTTCTTTGCCACAATTTTTCATTGAATGTTTTACCCTCTTCTCAGGTTAGTTCAAGATATGAGTGTTACATATTTGAGGGAGAAAGAGCTAAGTTCCAGGTATCGCCATTCTTTATGGATGAATTCTTCATGAAAAAGAGTATTCTTCATACTGACTTGCTGCCTTTAGTTCAAAAACATTATGAAAGAACAGATTTATTGAATAGGTTTTGAATTGAATCATAAATTCTGGAAAATTTCTGGTCGTTCTTAAGTGCTAAAAGTTGTTGTGTCACTGTATTATATTGCATGAGATGTATCGTTTAATCATGTAAGTTATATTCCAATATAGCTAGCACAGACAGAATGAAAATATATAATTTCATTTTTAGAAAATTAGACATCCTACTTTACAGATCCAAAATTGTTTAAAAAAATTTTAAATTTGGGTTCTGAAACAGGAAAAAATACTGGTTTATACTTTGACAGAGCTTTAAATGAAAAATCCACTGGGAAATAATTTGCTATTATACACACATGATGGAAAATAACCTTTTTGGGAGGTTCTTTGAATGATTCTTCTACAGCACAAAGCTTATGCATTGCAAATAAACTTCAAGGCTCGCAGATCTTGTATGATTCATAAATAATTACAGAAAAGGTCCAGTTTTTAGATTATGATTGCTCTTTGATTATATGTGAGGATTAAATTGGAACTTTTCTTTGTCTCTAAGAAAAAGATTTTCAGCTTGAAGGAATTTTACACTGTTGAAGATTTAGAAACAACTATTAAGTTTGAGTTAAATTTAGACATATGTTTTTTACTCCAGTATATTTTGAATTTTTCAAAATCTATATCAATTTTTCAAAATAAATACATATCAATACATTTGTAAAAATAATAGCAGTAACTTTTAAATTTTTTAGTAACAGAATAGATGTTTATATAATCAGTTTAAATATTTTTAGTGATTTTTTTTCTCCAATAACCTGATGGTTTCTTTCTCTTATTTTAAATTAAGGTCTTTAAGATATTGAACACCTGTAGCCAAAACCTCTATATTATTGTGTAGAAGTGACAAAATCTTTCTAAAAACTAACTGTATAGATGTTTGGTTCCTTCCTTTTTGAGGCAGTGAAATTTTATGTTCACCTTTTTCTTTTCTCTTTCTTCCATTTCAAAAGTCATTTCATCACATTGTTTGGACTCTACCTCTTTCCTTCATTCTTGTAGGAAACCCTGCCATATAGAGATTCATAAGGAAAGGCTGTGGAACCCTTTTCTCTCTTTCTTCTTGTAATTTTCATGTCAAAGGTGTGATAGTTGAGATTTTCAATACAATGCAGGATAATTTAGCCATGGCTTTTAGTAGTGAAAATCTCAGAACACTTGATCGTAATAGGCAATTAGAGAAGGAAGGCAGGCAGGAAGGCAGGGAGGCAGGAAGGAAGGAAGGAAGGAAGGAAGGAAGGAAGGAAGGAAGGAAGGAAGGAAGGAAGGAAGGAAGGAAGGGACAATGTTTCTCTTTTCATCATCAGTAAATGGGCTCAACAATATCTGCAGACCATCAGCACTTTTTGAAACACCATATCTGCTTCTTGGCTTCCTCATTCTATTAGTGGAACTAGAATCTGCATCTCAGGTGTCATATGATGAAAATTTCACTCATGCTAAAGGTTTTCTATACATAATAAATTTTATCTCTGATGCTTTGGGAAAGTGATACTTTGAGGGGTAATAAAACATAAACAACATAGTGTTTTGGCAAATCTGCAGTTTAGCTATTGTTGCTTGAACCAGCAGCTCTGGTGAATATAGATAGATGGTAAGCTGAATGACTACTGATTTCCACTAACCCTGTTTTAATGTTGTTTTTCTAGTATCTAAGCATTTTATTTTATTTTTACTTACACTCCTAAAAATAAGACACAATTCACTTTTTCTTGTTGTCTCTGTAAAATAAAATAAAATAACATATAATAAAATAAATGATGCTGTTGTATTTCAGTTTTATTTTCCCTATCTGTTTGTATTTTCAGCTTTTTATGTTTTGTTTATAATTTAGCTCTTTCCCCATTTTTCTGTTTAGCTATTTGAAAGCCATCTCTTTTGAGTGCGTTTTTTTATCCTTGGTATTTATTTACCTTGCAGATTAAGTACTACTATCCTATGCTGAAGGTCTCTTCTCTGAATTTCCAGTATTCATTATTTGTTACATTTATTAAGCTATGTTGGAAGTCCAGCACAACCATCCCTTTAAATAAAGCTTCTGATTTGCATTATTTAATATTTAAAAATATATTCCATCTTCTTCCAATTATACTGTGTTATGATATAGCATCCATGACTCTTTAATTGTTAAGTGGCTGTAACATACCTTTCGTGTGTGTTTTTACTGTTTTAAATATTCATATTGGCTTCCAGTTTTTATTGTTTGCATGTTTTCTTTCCTCATTAAAGTAGCATTTCATTTCTGTAAACATGTCCTGGGGTCATAGGATAATTTCTTATGATAATTTGTAATATGCCAGAAAATATCACTTGTCCTTTTAGTGCTTTTCAGTCTGATTGCTAATTCATTAATCCACAACTTCAAGTGCTCTGACCTTTTATTTCCAAGTAATTTGTCCCAGGATGAATAAGCATCAGTGTGCTCCTGACAAGCAACTAGTCATATCTCTTCTGTTGCTTAAGATCCTGTTTTTCACTTAAAGCAAACTGTGTATATTCACAGACTCACAAAACCTTTCTTTAAATATTTTTCATGTCTGAATTTATCAATGTAGTTCACTCAAATATGCCATGCTATGCACCTTCTGTTCCTCTTTTGTTTGTTTGTTTTGAAGTAAAAGATCAAAAAGATGGTCTTCTACATGACAATACAATTTCTTTTCAACCCAAAAGCTAAACATTCATCTCTATGCTTACAAGAAGACAGTTTTCATGACTACTTTGTCACTCTCTAGGGGAGGTTATGTATGATATTCCATGGAAAAATGTGCAAACATCCTAACTCAGCGTAAGTTATGAAGAAAGTAAACTTCAGGTAGAGATGCATTAATCCCCAAAAAATGGGAGAAATCCAGGGAAATGGGGGGAAAAAAAGTCAATAATATAGTATGCCAAAGAAATCCTAATCCAGCAGTTTAGACCAAGTTTGCAGAACTATGAATTAATTCAGTAAGGAACATATATGTGCATTTATGAATTCCCCATTAAATTCTTACTGATTTCAAGTACAGGACAGATGAAGATGCAGATTCCAACATAAAAGCAGTTTTAAGTGAACAATTTGTTTCCCAAAGAACAAGGAACTTCCAGACAGTCTGCATTTAGTAAAGCAAAGCCCACCAAATTTCTAATATTACAGTAAGGCATATAGAATAATAAAGTATACAATTTTTCTAAAGGGCTATAAATGTTGATCCATGATTTTTTGAGCTAATCACATCCTATGCTTCCCAAAGAAACTGGATGAAAAATTTTAACTACATGGTCAGTGATTTGACACCAAAGGTGGCAGGGGACTTTCACAGTAGGGTCTTTTAAGTGCTCTGAGATGTGTGGATTTTTTTCTGGAGATCTGTACTCCAGGAGTAGTTTATTTGAAATTTCTTGACACTAAGAGTAAGTGAATATTGCTTTCTTGTTTGTTTAGCTGCAAGATGCCTATGTATTGTTCTTTTACAGTTAGGGTATTATGGACATCCCTGGCTAAAGCACTTGGGTTTATAAAATGATTAGTTTTCAGTTACAGAGAAATATTGTACAGCAAATAGTTGTAATTAACTTTCACTGTGCTGCCAGAAAAGTGAATCATAGCCAATCAAGGCAGTGCCATTAAATTTTTCAGATTAAACTCCAAACAATAATGCTTTAGCTCAGGCATCATCTATGCTTACAGTAATGATTAGGAACTTACTGGATCCAGGATTAGGGCTGTATTCATAAAAGTATTACATTTTTCATATCCTCATACCTTTATCTGATCTTTAACTTTTGTTGCTGTAATGATAGTAGAGAATGGTAGAAAATAATATTGGGATTTTTGTTTCTATGTGTATGCCTGCTGAAGTGAAGTACATGAGAAAAATAGAATTCTCTAATAGCAGAGTTAATTTCCATTGGGTCTTATCCCTTTTATTAGGGGTTATAAATAATGCAATTTGTCTTTCACTCATATCCAAATAATTTCTACATATCTCAAAGTGAATGTTTCATGAAAGATAGGGAGGAGGGACTGTGGAAACCTGGAGTATGTCAATTTTCATAGAAACATTTTCTTTTAGTAAAAGAGTTTCAGGATGTGCTTGTACAAGATATGTCTCTGGGAATGACCAAAACAGGTCATCCATACTGTTTGGGGAACAGGAAAGTATCAAGTCTGATCTGTTATTCTCAGGGCACTGAAAATAATTCAGTTGTTCAAGAAAATTATACAAATATCAATTAGTCAGAGTTAAAAAAAAGACAGTGGGTGCAGCCTTACATAAGCCCAAAATACATGAAATGAAACTGTGTGTGTGTCTTAGGAAGAAAATCATGTTACTTTGTCACCATATGTTGAAATTGGCATGTGGAGTCAATTTTTATTTTGCTATTTGCTGACCTCTGAAGGCCCAAATATGAGGGCCAGTAATGTGTGGTAACTTCCAAAGATAAGCGACATCTCTTCCTGAGAAACTATGTTAGTGTGAAGCAAATACATATACACACATAGATATGCATGTAAATGATTGTGTGTAGGTGCTTGTAAAGAATGTATGTATATTTTTATGTGAACCTGTGGGGCAGGGTACTTGTAAAATGCCAGACGAAACTGTGAAAGAGCATACAGACCTGTTAAAGTTTTTAAACTCAGGATATTGGATAAAAAATGTCATAAACGTCATACTCATATAATTTTTTATTTATAAAAACCATGTAACGTAACATAAATGATTAAAAGTTTCCTTTTAAGGTTATAAAGACTAGTTTCAAAAAACAAATAGTATTAAACTTGAAGGAAGTTTTTTTTACTTCTTTCTCTGCTTTAGAAATGTATAGAATAATCCGTTACTGGAAGATTCATTTATAGAATGGAAAATAGATTATTACTGAAAAAACTTTTTTTTTTTTTTTGTGTGTGTGTGTGTGTATCAGTATTGTAAAAAATGCCACACCTATTCTAAAATAAGTATTTTGGCAAAAAGGTATCAAAAGTCATACTTAAAATTCATGGCAAATGATTCTCTTTATTAGTATTTAAACTTGGTTTTTCTGGATAGAAAAATAATTGAGCTATTACAAATATCATGTGCAGCATTCAGCTCTGTCGCTCCCATGTCTTATGATCTTCAAGTTAGGTTGAAAGAGATCCTTCTGGCCCTCAAAAAGTCTATTGACATATTGTAATATCTCATAGTTCCAAAATGTAAAAGCAAAACCTAGATTAAGATCTACACTTTTATTATTGCTATGGTGTAATAACAAAGAAAAGACAGTTCAGTTAGAAAACGCCACCACAGAAACACGTCGTTGCTCCTTTCTGGAGTAATCCGGTTGCTCTTAGAGTTTTGCTGAAGGAGCAGTAGAAGCTTAGATATTTGAGCAATTTCTAATTGTCTTCATAATGTTTAGTAATCTCCACAGATCTTTGCTGTATTCATTTCAGTATGTCCATGTTTCTCTTGTACCAATTTGGGCCTGGACCCATCAATCCACCCGTCCACTTGTTTCATCAAATGCTGAGAAGACATCAAGGATTATCGAAGTAATAATTCAGTAAAGATCAAGTAATTGTGGAAGATTTGGGCTGGAAGGAATCTTAAAGACCATCAAGTTCCAAACCCTCTGCCAATGGCAGGGAGCCTTCCACTAGACCAGGTTACTCAGAGCCTCATCCAACCTAGCCTAGAAAGCTCCATGGATGGGGAGTCCACAGCTTCTCTGGGCAACTTGTTCCCAATAGTGCCTCACTGCCCTCAAAAGTAAAGAGTTTCTTCCTAATATCTAACCCACCCTCCTTTATCTTAGGGTCATTCCCCCTTTGTTCTATCGCTACATACCCTTGTAACAGTTCCTCTCCATCCCTTGAGGTACAGGAAGGTTCTGTAAGGTCTCCCCAAAGCCTTCTCTTCCCCAGTCTGAACAGCCCTGCTCTCTCAGCCTGTCTCCACAGGAGAGCTGCTTCAGCTCTCTGATCAATTTACTGGCTCTCCACTAGACTTGTTTCAACAGGTCTTTTTTGTGCTGGGGACCCCAGAGCTGGACACAATTCTCCAGCTGGGGTACTCAAAAGAGTGGAGTAGAGGGGCAGAATCATCTCACTCTCCTGCTGGTCACACTTCTACAGATGCAGCTCAGGACGTAGTTGGCCTTATGGGTTACCTTCAAGCGCACATTGCTGGGCCACATTGAGCTTTTGGTCCACAAACATCTCCAAAGCCCTTCAGATCAGGGCTAGTCACGATCCACTCTCTGCCCAGCCTGTATTTGTGCTTGGGATTGCCCTGACCAAGATGCAGGACCTTGCGCTTGACCTTGTTGAACCTCATGATGTTCTAGTAACATAGATAATGTTACTCAACTTTCCATCAACTTTCTAACTGGGCAATAGTTAGACTGGAATTTGTCTGCATCTGCCCATCTTGCAGATCAGGTTTTTTTTCTGATTACATTTTGTGTTCTTATTCATTAAGTGTTTGTACTCCTCTGTTCACCCTTGTCTTCTAGAATGAAGCAAAACTTAAGGAATAAATTATAACAGTAATAAAATTGTTAAGGGTTTCATACATTTCATCTCATAAATATCAGAAATATTTTAACTCAGCCACCATAGATTTCAACCTTAGGATTTACATTTTATTTTCATTAAAGCTGATTGTCAATAAGTTTGTCCTGGTATCATTAGTACTTAAATAATGCTTAGAGTCTGGATAATGCCTAGAGCCTGGATAAGCTTTATTCAATTTAAATAAAAGTAACAAGTTTTTCAAATGAGCTAGTTTATATATACACTGTGCAGAACAGAACTAAGTTAGGATCTAGTGCATAAAAATACTGCTAACATTTTTCTTCTTTAGATTTGTGACAATATTTTTGAAATATAATCTTTACTATATTGGCCATGGTTTAGTAATTATGGGACATGTAAAACATTGTATGATATAAAGTTTGAGATTATACATGATATACAACCACTTCTGTTTTTATTTAATATTTGATTTTTTTTCTAGGACTTTTTTATTGTTTATAATAATGATCAATTTTAGTTAAGTCTAAGACCCTGGAATCTAATGATTAATTGAGAATTCCATAGGTAGTGTTTGCCATTGTGATGCCTGCATGAAAATGCAGATGAGAGGGATGAGTGCACAGGAGGTTGATTTTGCCAATATTAATAAGTTTTACTTCAGTAATTAATTAAGATGATGAAATTATAGATTTTTAAAAAATTAATTGAGTATTGTTAATCAATAAGAGGTGGCATATCCTGCAGTGATCTATTTCCATCCAAATGATATGCAAAAATGTTATTAATCATTTTGATTCCATCGTGAAAAATTGCAGATGACAAAGTAATACAGAGAAATGGGCTTAAGTCAAATTTGACACAAGTCAAATTTTATTGTGTGATAAAATGGATTCACTGAAACAATTGATAAAACTCCATCCATTTCAGAATAGAAATTATGTCAAAATTAAAAGATATAGGACTTTTTTCCTCCTGAGTGCAGGAACTGAAATTCTACGTGACAGCTGGTTAGCAGCTGGAAAAAAACCCCAACACTTGCAGGAAGTTGCAGTAAATCTGGAAAATATAAAAATAAAAATGTTAGCTACAAAAGAGGAAATGATGTTACATGTACACTTTTTTTCAAGGAGATGTGCTTCAGCATGGTGTCTACTAATTTAAATATTTGGTAAACATCTCAGTAAAAAATACAGTGTTAGAAAGAGTGTGTAAAACAGCAAAGAAGAACTGAAACATTTTAATCTAACTACTCTCATTTTATTTATTTATTTTTTTCTTAATGGGAGAGCTTCCCTTTCCTGAATCCTGAGCCACAGTATCACACAGTCTTGTAAATGTCTTTGACAATTTCCTCTTTCTGGGGGTATGTGAATCCCACTATTCTAACAATTAGAAGAAATCTTTGTACAAAATTCCTGAAATGAAGTTGTAAGGGTATTTTTTTACGGTTGAAATGAATAGTCACCCATCTTCCTGCTACATATAGTTTCATGGTCTACTTCCTCTAGTCCTTTTACACACAATTTGCTTACCTGTTAATTAGACTGAAGTTGGTGCAAAATACTTTAGTGAAAGCGTATTATAAATCAACAGACAGAAACTATATCTATTTTTAATGAGTCCTCATATTACGTCTATTCAACTATTAAATCTTATCCATATTGGCATAGGCAAATGAGAATTGACTCAGTGGAATTGGAAGGATTCCATACATTCCACTTTTGTCTAGTTGAATTCATATAGAAAGTTGTTTCTATGACAGTGGATAGAATGCACATTTTCTCTACAAAACCTTTTGCCTTAAAAAAAAATCTACCTCTACTGGATAGGTAGAAGTACATTATCTTGTTGGTTTTTAGATCAGGATCCTCTCTAAAGGGAGAGTAGATAAAAAATCCCTTAGTTAACACTGCTGTTCAAGACTTTGCCAAGAAAAGAATTAGCCATGCTAGACACAAGAGGGTCTGAAGAAATGAAACTACTGTGTAATATTACTGTCAATGAAATATATCTGAATAAGCCACCTGTCTTCTAGTGACTTTTTGTTGCTGAATAAATACTGAGAAGCACCTCAGCACTTACAAACATACATGTTAGGTGAGCCAGTATCTATTTAAACTGTCACTTTCTTACATTAAAGACTTTATTATGTTAATAAAATAGACACTGCTACTGTTCCATCTGTATGGGATATTGTAAGAAATTAAATTTAAATCACACTGATCAGGATCCCACAAATAAAAAGTTATGACATCTAAATTCAGCTATCAAATCTGGATTTTCCTTTTTTTTACTTTATAGTGTTACACACATTTGGCAAAGGCAATAATTTTTAGTAGCAGCTTTCCAGCACCTGTGAGGAGGTTATCAAGAAGCTTCATCTGGGCTTTTCACAGAGGAGCCTGTCAGGAGGACCAAAGGGAACAAGCATAAACTGAAAACCTCTAAGGGTGGAAATGGTATAACCTCTCTAACCAGCCTGCTCCACTGCTTGTCTGTAGAAACTTTTTCACTATATTGATAGACAAGCAGTGGAATGGCTAATCCAGAAATATTATGTAGTCACCCACCTTGGAGGTTTTCAACACTGACTGGGTAAAGTGCAGAGCAAACTGGTCTCATCCATGTAGATGCTTTGAACAGAAAATTTCACTAGAGATGTCCTGATCTCTCCCCACTTGAATTGTACTATGATCCTGTGAAAAGTAGTAGAGAAACAATTCCTGTCAAAGTAATGTAAGTGCCGCTAAAATAAAAATAGCAATAAAGCCCTAATGAGTAACTAGTGGTTTCAAAGGAAATTAACATCTTGTGAAAATACCAAAAATTTTTTGTGGGGTATAAAATTTTCTATAATGTAGCAGCATGAATAAGACAGTTTAGAATAGACTGTAGCCTTAAAAGAAAATTACTGATCTTATCTTTTCAAATAAGTGGCAGGGAAATGCACTTCTGTGAACAGGAATAATGCATAAGGTCTCTGTGCATTAAGAGTGTTAGACAGGTTTAAAGAATTGAAGCTGTGCTTTAGCCTTCCTCTTTTATCTTGGGGATACATTTTCTCCAAAGGGCATATAACTGAAATTCAACTAAGGTTAACAGTCTTAGAAATTTGGGGTGGCTGAAGAAGTTTACCTATTGACTTAGGGTCTTTGGCTGAGGAAGCATAGTGGATTAAATGAAAGCTTTATGAAAAAATTTTTCTTTTTTAAAAAAGGCAAGTTCTTTTGTTTTGAATCCTTGCAGGCAATAGGTGCATTGCAGCCTGTAGGGAAGTAAAATCACTTAAACGTCCTTTCAGTGTATGTGCAGTTTTGTGTATATTATAAAATTACAATATGATTGTACTGATTGACTGAATAAACAACTGAGAATAGTGTACGATTCCCTTTGCATTTTTAGTATAAACATTAAATCAATGCTAAATCAATGTAAAATGTTAGAAGCAAAATTCTTACCAGAATTGGCTAAGAAACTCAGTTGTTATGGTGGAATACTGTGTAATTTTAGAGTGTAATTAAAAAGAGCTTTTAGCCATTTTATTGTTCCTGCATTTAGATGTATTTAAATTCTTCATTCTTTTGGACAAAATAGGTGAGACAAAAGCTTTTCAGAAAATTGTCAGCAAAAGAAAATTCAGTTTGTGTTTGTTTTTCTTTTCCCTGGTGTTATTAGCAGAAGCTGTGAAATCCTTTCAAAATTCTGTTTCCCCCAAATTTATTGTAATTGTTTCTCTGGGTTTTATAGAGTTAATTTTCAAAGAAAAAGCACTACTTTCTGCAAATACCAGCTTTTTGTGGATGCTATGGCTATACACTACTCAACATTAATGTGCAGATTTCTTGCTGATGTTATTTGTTGTTGCAAGCATAGATTGAATTCAGTATAATTTTAAAATACCTCTTCTTAGAGGTTATGTACCAAATTTCAGCCCTGTACAAATGAAAAAAATGCCCTCCCCTTTTTTCTTTGAATGCTACTAAATGTAAAATAGTCATTGAACACGCTGCTTGGAAGTAAAACATAAGTGAAGCAAAGGAGGATGACTTTAACCTACCTTAGGCACTTCTGTATCAGAAATAAATCAGGGGCACCTGAGCTGTTGGTGAATGAGCAGCGTACAACTGCACACGGTCGCAAGACAGGGAAACTTTATACATGTGTGAATGCTTATCCTTTGTTCCCACCTTAGTCAGGTAGGTCTTATGGTCAGGGTTGTTCCTACCTGTATCATGGATGAGCTTCTGGTACTTTCAAGGGATGCTTTACTGCCTTACTGTTATGATCAAGGGGGTGCTTCACTGCTCAGATGGTTTGGTTCATGTTTGCCAGGATTTCCTGAGTTCCTGAGGGGTGGTGCAGGACAGGAAGGGAGAGGATGCACAACCACACCACATTATCTGCAGTTCAATTCTCTAGCACACAATACAGTAGCCTGTACAATTCCTCCATTTTGCTCAGGACCATGCCTCATGTTGGAATGTCCTTATCAGACTGTTTCTAATCACTATTGTAACCTTCAGTTGGTGCAGAATTTTTCTTTGTAGCAACTAGCTTACTTACCAATCCTGTTATAAAAAGTCTTTCCTCTCAAGAAAGAGTAAGTACCATTATGGATTTTGTTTTCAGACAGATGTATGTTTTTATTCATTTAAAGAATAGAAGCATGCATACATTCATTATAAAAAATTGAATCATCGATCACTGCCAAGTGAGACAAATATTCTTTGTAATGGAACTTATCAAAAAGCCATTTTAGGATATACTAATTTGTTAATATTGTTAAATGTCAACCGATAAAATACTAATTTTACACCATTCCTCCCCCATTCATGTCTAGAAGTAAACTAAAGAGGATTCTCTTCCTTATATATCTTTGTTATAAATGACCATAGGAGAAACTGGTACTGCCCGTCTTGAAACTTGGCCCTTACTTTCTTATATTTACAAATGCTCTTTCAGAATTAAAGAATTGCCAGGAGAATTGAGTATTCTGGAGATAAAAGATATTAACAAGGTTGCATGTGGTAGCTTTACATTTTTAGGTTAGTCATTTCCTCAGTTATTAAAGACTCTGGATGATTTTTTTGTTGGCTTTTTTTTAGTTTTTTTTTGGTAGATGCTTAATTTTTCTTATGGTGATATTCTAGTTCAAGAATATTGAAAGTGAATTACTCAGCTCTGAAGAGAATCTTGAGATTTCAAGTTATGTAAATAATTCTTATATCTGTCCTCTCAGGCTGGGATATCTGTTCTATTCTGTCATATGAGACCTATAACTTCTCGATCAATTATTTCTCTAATTTCATCTGCAACTTGGTTCCACTAGAGATAGTTACAACCTATATTCATTTGTATATAGTTTTGTTTCTATCTAATGACAAAGGGTTGGATTTTCTGTGGTATTTATTAAAATAAATTATTTGTTATTCGTAAGACCAAAATTCACATGTACCAACAGTCTTCCAAAAGAGCTAATTTCTCTGTCTTTGGGAAGCCATCTCTCCTGACAATTTCTAGTCAGTTGCCTTCAGACTCTCAGGTTAAGCTCTGCTACTTGCCTCTCACAAACTAATAGCTTGAGTTGTTATGTTTTGCAAACTTCTACATGTTGACCTATAACTTTTAATTCAAACTAGTTTTAATTTCTCACTTTAACATTTTCTTTCTATATCAGCTGGAATATCATCAATAATATGCAATTCATAAAAAGCCATCCACTGTGGAATTAAGCCCTGCTGTTTTGATTAATATCTATAAATCCTTAATAGTGACGGAAATGAAGTGCATGTAATTTTTTTGATCAGTAAACCCTTACCAAATAAATGAACAGTGCCAACAGAATTCACATAGTGACTATAGTAGATCTAATTATATAAATGCTTGTAACAAAAACAGACCATTGAAGAACTTTGTGTAAGGTGAGAAAATAAAAATTAAAGGGAACACTGGAAGGCTACATTGCTTGAAATTTTGAGTGTTACACAGTATACACTATACCAAATGAGCAAAAAGTATATAAATGTATGAATTTATTTTATTAGGAATCATATCTCTGTATCTTAAAGCAGGCATTCTGAAAATGGTATCATTTGCAGCTATGCTACTTGGATATATTACTTGGGTAACAGTGTTCCATGGTAGCTATACCATTTCTGTCATTACATACCTATATTTACATATGGTTTACAAGGAATTCTTAGTTTACAGCTTTCCAGTTCTTGTACTGTAAACTTTCTTGCTCTGAACTTTCCTCTTATGTGCACGTGCACACATATATGCACATACATACATGCACAGGAGTGTTTCAAGTACTGTTAACAGAGATTAAGAAGTAGATTCTGTAAATTTTTTGTGATTCTGATTTCTATTAGGTTTTGATTAAAATAATAGGATAGGCCATTTACTAATCTCCTAAGAATTATTTCTATAATAAATAAAACTAAATATTAATTGACAAAATGCATTCAATTGATGATTTAATTGAAAATAGTCCAATTGATTAACTATCTGTAAGTTTTGTAATGATTCCCACAAATGAGTAAGGACTGTTGTACTTTGTTAGAACATCCTTAGCAACCTTACAGGTGTAACACTTTCCATTTTAAACTGGTCTTCGTTTTATACCATTTTTATCCTAAAATATGGAGAATTGCCTCCTGGCCCCTTCCCTGCACTTGTACTAGAATATTCACATCTGCTTCCCAAATATATTTGCTTCTATAGAACACAGTGAAGGAGTGACAAAGAGAAGACATATGTTGAAATGCACAATTAATAAAGTTTTAAAGTGTGTGATAATGTATGTTCATGTTTTCTGCAAGGTACATTATTTTTCTTCACTTATGTTCCTTTTAATTTTTTCTAAATGCTGTGTCAGTTTAACAAAGAGAAAGCAGAATAAATCAATTACCTTACTTATAGGGAGAAGAGAGTTTTTAATTCCAGGCAACCTAGTACAAGAACAAACATCCTCCACACAACGTTTGTGTTTTGTATAATCTGATTGTCTACTTCAGCCTCTTTCTTCTGACTAATGGCCTTTTTCTCTTTTTCTATTTCTGTTAACAGAAAGCTGACCTTGCAGTTGCACCATTGGCAATTACCTATGTTCGTGAGAAGGTCATCGACTTTTCCAAGCCCTTTATGACTCTTGGAATAAGTATTTTGTACCGCAAGCCCAATGGTACAAACCCGGGCGTCTTCTCCTTCCTGAATCCTCTCTCCCCTGATATCTGGATGTATATTCTGCTGGCTTACTTGGGTGTCAGTTGTGTGCTCTTTGTCATAGCCAGGTAACATGTCAACTTTTGTGATTTTTTTGGCAATTGTTACCATTTTTTCTTACTAATAATTGTCAAAAGTCACAAAAATTTTCTTACTTTCATACTCTTATATTTAAACTTCATGATTTACAGAAGAATAATGATGAGGGTTCTCACTATTAATATTCTCCACTGACATATTAAGTCGCCAGTTTGTTACCAGACTTTTCCCCTAAGTCTTCAGTATGCTAGCTAGATTTCTTCTTTTATTTACAAATACAGAGACACTAGAAAGTTTTCAAAATATCTTCCCAATGAGTCTGCATTTAGAAACCCAAGGTTTACATGTTTCATTTTGCTATCCTGATTTGTTTTTATGCTGTGATGGTCAATCTCAATTTGAGCACTTAACTGCCCATGCTAATTCTAGATGTCAAAACTGAGCCTCTACCAGTTGCAAAACAGTGTAGATTAGTATCTTTGAAATAGGGTAACAATATTTATGTTTTAATTTTGTGCTAGGTGAAATTCCTGAGACATGTCACAGAATTGAAAGTCTCTGAGTGGAATGTTTTTGGAAACTTAGCTGAGCTTTTGGAATTAAGGAACTCAATACATCCACTCTTAAATTATAAATTGATTTGATATACAGGGCTCACCATTTTATCTGTTTTTTTTCAACTCAAATGAGCAGAAAAACATATTTTGTCAAAAAATCCCAATATGTTTACCTTTTCCTTCTTAATTCATTAGGGCTGAGTTCAGATGTTCACACAAATACAGACTTACATGCAACCTTGGCTTTTGTCATGACAACAAAAGAAAAAAATTAGAACATAGTGCATAATCTCCTTTCCCCTTGTAGTCATTTCCATTTTTTTTTAATCCAATGTATATAAACCATATTGGCTTTTATCTCTTTAATAAGATGGAGTCTTTTTGTTTGAGTTGATAATGAAATCTCACTTCAGTCCTGAGATTTCCATGATTTCATTCTTCACAGAAGAATCTTCATTTATTTCTTTTTCTATTGTGCTGTAGTTAGTATCAGGATTCTCCATCTGTCTTTGATACTCTGTTTCATTTTGGAGAAGCTGTATCATTCCTATATTAGGGAGAAGCAATATATTTAGGAATCAGCTTGAAAGTAATTTAGCACCTCTAGATGAAGTACATGTGGTATTGAAATAATATAGATAACACTGAAACATATTTTGTAATGAAAGACTTTACTGTGTACCTTTTTGAAAAGTCTGCTTTAAAGAGCCAGAGTTATGTTGAAAGATTCTTGAAAGACCCCTATATTTTAGTGGACTATATAATCAGAGAGTACAATCGTTTCTGAAGTGTTCCTGCCATACAGATACCTCTGAAAGTACAGCTGAGCATAAATCAGAACTGTTATCTTGTGAAATGCCTCACGTAAAATATTTATGCATATGTCCAAAAGTTTTAACCCTACTGTTATCACTGAAGGACATATTCAGCATGATGCACAGTGCTTTTGACAGGTAGCTCTCACTAATGTTAGTAGGATTTGTATGGCTGAGTTTCTACTTATGCTTTGAAAATGTGCCTTGACACATCTTTTTTTTGAAAGACAGATTTTCTTGAAAACTTGCTTTTATTTTTTTAAATTAAGCTATTTGGCCATTTGAGCTCATTAGTAGAACAGGAAAGAATATTTATTTTTATACAGAAAGGACAGATAATAGACCAATAATGCTGACTTTTTTTTCACTTGTCTGCTTTTGTGATAAGTACCATAAATTCCTTACGTAATTGGAAGCATTATCTTCATTGTAAAGCAATATGGAATATTTTTTATAGTAAGCAGAGAAGTCTTGTTTTGTAGAATTGTATAAGATACCTTTTTTAGACATAAATTTATACCAACCTTCATATCTAGACATTTCAAATATTTCTTAACTGGTACAATTAAATATTGATAACACATTTAGAAATAAAAGATGTAGGGTTATGTAAGAAAATCTACAGATTTATTCATAATGCAGACTGACTTAATAGTATGTGATAGCATTTTCTAACACTATTCCTTGTAAAAGGAAACAGGTTGAAATTAAAAGTTGAATTTCCTGCTGAATACTAAGCAGAAAGAAAGAAGAACATTCAAAAGTGAAAGACCTGTTTGCACATACAATTCAAAAATTTTATCTGTCATGTCAAGAGGGATACTGTAAAGTGTGGTAGTGAAGTTTCTTATTAAGGAGATTTTTATTCCATAACAATCATTCCATAATGGATGTTAACTACCAGTGTTTCATAATAATTACTATGTGTTTCATAATAAGGTGTGCCTGTGTTTGGAGCAGTACTTAGCATGTCTTTTATGATACAATGTTTTGTAATTTCAACTCATAAGAGTGTTCAGTATAGAATATTTATTTTAAAATTGAAACCTCCCATTTTTGTGTCAAATGTTTTGTGATGTTATTGTTTCACCACGTTTTCCAAACAATGTTGGCATGTAAGGGCTTGGTACGTTGAAAATGGAAAATACCATTCTGTTGTGCCACTTGGATCTCACTCATTAGTTAGTGGTAGGGTGATATTTAAGGACAGATGAAGAGATTAGTAAAAGGTTCAAAAATCTTTAAGAATGAATTGCTGAGAAAACTTTCACAGAAAGAGAAATACAACACAAATCTATATCAGTCTTTTTATTTATTTGCAAGAGCATTGAAGAATCATATGTAAAGTGCTGTAATCTTTGCACACTCAACAAGACAAGCTGGGAAAGATTTATGTGTTAACCAGAGGGATTTTCTATTTTTTTTCCTCTTGTAGTTACTCCCAAAAAGATGATTCTACTTTTGAACAGACAGATTTTGCATTGTGGGTAGGATTAACCTATATGTGTTGTACACAGTGTTTTCTTTAGTTGTCATCCTTTGACTGTACTTTCTCCATAGATACAAAAACCTCTCAATCTAGTTTGTTGCTGTTGTTGAATCTCAGTAGTTAGGGTGATTAGTCTCTGGAAGTTCCTTGCTTTGTTATACAGACTGATGTCTGATATTTAAACCCAGTCTGCTTGACACTATTCATTTCCTGTGAACTCAGAAATTCATACAGTATTTTTTTCCTCTTGCGGCAACAGTAATAGATCTTTCTAGTGCTAGATAGCATTGTCTTTTTTGTGTCTGCTTGCAGCGTCTTGTGTCATCTGAAATCCTGTTGCATTACAATACCTACCTTTATGCCTCTGCCTTTACTATTTTCCTTGATTTAGAATACCAGTTAAATTTACAGTTTAGATATGATTAGAAGGAAAACTAAGACCTCAGTAAAGCACACCAACAGTTTATTGCACTTCTGTCAATTACACATTTCCTGATCTGTGTAATCAAAAAATCTCAGTTAGTGAAATGTCTTTTTATTTGTCTGTTGCTGCAAACCATTGCTCAATTTCTAAGCAGCATGCTGTTTTCTTACAGTGTTGTATATCAACTTAATAGATACATATTGTCCCTTCTTTTCCATCAGTCTGTACAAGAAAAAGACGCTTCCTAGTTTTGGCCTGCAAAATCTTCTGTGTTGGTAACTGGAGGATCCTTTCCTTTCTATTCAGGCAATAGGAAGAAAGCCTTATGCTTTGAAAAACTCATAATGTGTTTTATTTACATAGGTCTTCCTATAAAATACTCTCAAAAATTAATCTTCAGCTAGGCTTTCTTATGATTATATTGCATTTTTGAGTCTCTTATGCATAATTTTAACCATCCATGTCTTTTTGTATCTTTTCTGAAAACATAGATTGGAGACTAAATTTCTTACATTCCTTAAATATTTTTATCAAATAATTTATGCCTAATTTAGTGGATATCAAGTTATTCCCTGAACACTGATGGATTTCTCTGTGTAGTAAGGTCTTTTTTTTTTGCTCTGGACATATCTGTCATAAAGAAGTTTACTCCTAAGTGACCTATCTTCAAAACTGGAAGAGATACAGCTGCCTTAGCAAGGTGCTTCACTTTTGCAGATCAGATGTGAAGCAGATTACCTATCCTGGATAAAATTTTCCACTATTGAACTCTAGTGCTTCTCACACTGAGCTGTCTGAAGTATCAGTGAATATTGTGCAAATGTACATTAAACAGCCATAATTGCTAATTTTGAATCATGGATTGTCATTTTAAAAGGCTTATTTGCCTTTACTTGTAACACATTTTTTATGTTAGGAGTTCCTGCCTTCTTCTCCCTTTGGAATGATGCTATTCTGTGAAAAAAAAAGTAACAGTGCCAGCTTCTGGAACACTGACTTTTTTTGTCAAGTGTACCTGGCAGATTGCATGACAAGAATTTTCTCTCTCTTTGATGACCTTTTAAGCATTTTTAATTAATTGATACATCTGTGTAGCTGTACCAAGAAAACCTTTGTGAATGTTCTAGAAAGCTTACTTGCTGAACTAAGTTTCTTCTCCTTTACATGAGAACTGAGAAATTTTAATTTTAGAATTCTAACATTCAAATAAAGTTTCAGTAAATGAGGTAATATAAAGAGGACACAGCAGTTATACCTTAATTTTTTCTACTCATAAGCAAATTATTAAGAACTTGTTTTTTACTTAGTCTATCCTGATAAATGTTATAATGATGAAATTCTACAGTCACTAGACAGCAATCACTGGAAATTTTGTGGGCAAGACATGTCCATGTTATTTTAAATATGCTGAGATACTTCTAGATAAGTTATAAATTGATTAAATGGTTTACTGTGCTATATGCCATTTATACTAGCATAAATCTGTATAATTATGTAACAGTATTTGAGTAATTATGTAATTTTCGGTGGCTAGTACACAGATCTGATGATCCATCTCTTTTCTATATTAAAAATGCAAAAATCCTTCTCATAGTCATCATCTAGGTTGTGCAATTATTTTGAGAAGTTATGATTTAGATGACAATTGGTGCTATAAAATCTAAATGTTTTGGATGAGAATATATGGCTTAAAGAAGGACGTGTAGCAATGAGTTAAGCAGCAATCTCTCACTTTGCATTTTGACATTTGGAAGAATGCTTTGATCTCTCTAAGTCCGCTGGAAGAAATTGAATGTTAGTTTATGAAATTTATAGTTTGGGCTTCTCATCCTAACTCCTCAAGGTTTGCTTGAACTAATTCTGAGTGCTTCCAATCTCCTTCAGCTGTTCAAGAAGAGACTTCCAGGAGGTCTATGAGTTTGTACACAAGCACAATAACTACATAATAATCTCTATTATAATATTGTTAGAGATCACAGTAAGAGAAAACTTCTTATCTTTTAAACTTCTTAACATATATATCCTCCTTACATTTTAGGGGTAAAAATCCCCAGTTCTCTAAATCCTTGCTATATTGGTGGTAGATCAATCTGAAATCCTAGATACTACTTGCTGTGCATCAAAACTATGAAAAAAATGCTAACAAAAAAACAACTGAAATGATTTTACTGAGGTTGGCTGAAAAAATCATAATCAACTCCTTTAGCAGTCCAATAGAAAATATAGTGCTCCCCACTGGCCAAGTCTCTCTATGCATATTGAAGAAGAAAAATATATTCCCTTGAAGAGTCAATTCTGGATTCCTATATCAAGAAATGGATTTTTTTCTCCCCACCTCTCGTGTTGTAGGTATTTTAGGAAAGCAGTAGGTTTGGTGACTTCAACCTCAAGGAAAGCACCTTGTAATATGCATTTTTTGTCCTGCTGCTTCACCAGTATGTTTTATGTGAATTCTTGTTCCTTTGTAGATGACCCTAATCACATTTTATTTTTTCGTTAATGAAGAGTATAGAAGTATCTTAATAATGCTGTCTAGAATTGAAGATGACCTAGAAACTCCATCCTTTCTGTTATTTTTTTTCTCATTATTCTGGAAGACATTGCAAGGCTCTACAATTCATTACCAATTATCGAAGAACATAGATATTTTTAATGGCTGCACTGAATCGTAACTGTTCATCTTTAAGGATGTTTGTGTCTCTTACTACCAGCAAATCAATCTCTTCATTCTCATGTACCCATTCTGACTTTACTTTTATGATTTCCTACATGCAGCTATTACATATTTTAAAACATGTATTTTCTGTCCATATTGATGGAACACTGCTGTGTAGTCTTTTATAGAATCTGAGGGAATTTATGGAAAGCTGTTTCAAAAGTCATGTTGAACTACTTTTCATTCTGTGATTTCTTCTTTGTTTCAGTTACTCATTTACATATTTCACTGCCCAAACACATCAGGATCCTAACTATACTTTTGAATCTCAACAGTACCTTGAATCTTAAGATCTCAAGGGTGTTCACTAAAGCTCTTGGAAAGGATTCAGTTGGATAAACTGTCTTCACCAGTAAAATCTTCTAAGTTTTCATTGGTGAATAGCTGATGAAATTATGAGTGTACTCGGTGGCCTTCTATTTTAATTTTTGACTGACTAGAGTTGTTCTATTTGATTCATGGTGTTCCACAGAGTTCATTGCTAGACATCTGTCTGAATGCCATTCACTTTTTTATCTAAATCATTATTTCTAACTGCCTGTGACAGTTTAATGATTACATTTGCATTCCCTTCACCTTTAGAACAACTTTGGAGATGCTGGAAGATATTATAGCACACTGTATTGTCATTAATTTTCAGACACACATAATCCTGTCTTACACACTCATAATTGAATTTACATGCCCACTTTCTGTGACTTTATTTTTGCACACCCTATGGCCAAGTTAAAATGTTATAAACATACATACTTTGAAAATTGTTTTTGAAAGTATCTCTGGACTCAAAACAGTGATATTTCTTGTAAAAGACTTGTAATTTTCTTTAGCTAATTGGGTTTAACTGAAAGCATTGTAGATGTCATCTACCTAATTTTGTGTTTTTTGTCAAGAGTTCTATGGCATCACACAAAATAATGTTTCATATCTACCATGGGCAGTGTTTTGCCAATTTCTTTGTACTGTATTAACATCCATTAACAAATAATGCCATAGTCTATGCTTGTAAAAAACCATCTGAGGAACAATTTTTTTTAGTTTTGAAAGATTCTTTACAGTTCAGGGATTCATCCTTATTTTTAACAGCCTTTGCTAGTTCCCAGTAGACAGGAAGAATATTGGATTGTTTTTATGAAGTAGCTTGCTTCAAAATAAGTTGGGTCTCCAGAAAAAGTGCTGCACGTTCAAGTTTTTTGAAATTGGATCAGTTAATTCTGCTTTGTCACGTTACTTCCTCGATATATGGCAAGAAAAGAAAACACAAGTCTAGACTTGGCACTTTGTATATTTATTTAGCAGATGATAGCATGGGACATTAAATGTGCTTAAAGAGAAGAAAAGTTTCTCTGTATGTGAAGCTGAACGTTTTTAAAGCTAAAATGATGCTTTTCAGAAAGGTCAGTGCCTCTTATGTTTTTGGAGATAGGGGACAGAATGTTTATTTGCTTTAATTTAAGTTTGGTTTATTTAAGGTGTTTTACTCTGGCATGTATAGTATTTGTGGGGAGAAGGAAACTGTAACTCTCACCATAATGCAAAGCAACAGTTTTCTCATGAGATATGCTAAACTTCATTCTCATGAGATATTTAGTCTCCCTACCTAAAGAAGACAAGGATCTGCTGGAATGGAAATAGGGTCAAGAATCCAAGAAGTTACCAGAGTGTTTTCAAAAGACTTTGTTAATAATTGGGTGTGAGTAGTAATTTGAAAATGCACAAGTTAGCTGATTGACTGATTCCTTTTCCATTAGCACCAGTGTCTGAATTCACAGAGTGCC
Source organism: Hylia prasina (assembly GCA_013397195.1). Taxonomy (NCBI): domain Eukaryota; kingdom Metazoa; phylum Chordata; class Aves; order Passeriformes; family Sylviidae; genus Hylia; species Hylia prasina. Next base: position 646,247 of record VYXD01015998.1, read on the forward strand.
TGATATACTAGAAAATTAATTCAACCACCAACTGAACTGCTGGGTGGTATTTTGTTTATTTGTTTGGTTTGGTTTGTTGGTTTGGTTTGTTTGGTTTTTTCCCCTGAAGTTAAAACAAAAAACTGATATAGGAGACATTTTATTTATTGAAGTAATTTCATGTATGCATCCTACTTGAAACATTTGACAGTGAACAGTCTCTTCATAAAAAAAGTAGAGGTTATAGTAAAGGGTTGGAAAATTGGATGTTAGCAGTCATGATTTCTATTAACCCTCTTCTGGAGGACCCAGGAAAATAAAATAATATTAAGAAAAATTGGAAGGATTGAAAAGCACTTTTTATGCTAAATAAGGCAAATGTATAAAAAAGATCATTATATTTTTGCTAAATATGTGGACCCATAAATAAATTTCTTTATTTAATCTAAATTAAGAGGGAGAGGTAAACCATTGGAAGAAAAGCCAAGATGATACAATGGTTATTAACCTTGTAGAAAATTCTAGGAATAGATGTTCAGTGGAATGAAATAGCAATTCATGTAAGACAGTATTTCAGAGTTCTCTGTTGGATTATTTGGTTTCAGGATTACTTGATTACTGGGTAACAAAAGTATTTTACAAATTTTACACCTTTATTCTCTAAAATAGACCTTGTGCTGTTCCATAATGTTAAAAATGGAGATGCAATTCTCAAGTATTTTTAGATATTTGTAACTGTAATTTTCCAGTTGTTTGGAGTAGTGGAACTTGCCTTTTAGAATCTAAATTTTTTTTTCTGATTTTTTTTCCTTTCTTTTTAATAAGCATAGGTTTCTGACTTCAGAAGCAGAAGTAATTTAGTTTTTGCAAATTTAGCTAAACCCAAATTTTCTAAATCTCTTTTCTCTCAATCTTCATTATCCATTATATTCTCAGAAATAAATTGAAGTAGATTTTTAAATAGAGCTAAATGGAAGGGAAAACAAAGAGGAAAAAAATACTCCCGAATCAAAATAAACTTAGCAGAACTTTATCTCTTTGAAAGATATAACATTACTTTTTTGGAGGAAAAAATTATTAGACTTAGGTAATGGTTTAACTTTATACTTTAAACCAGAAGCATACCTTTAAAAGACGGAAGAAAATAAACAACGAATATTTCTTGATTTTAAGTGTTATTCCCTATCTGGAGAAAAATAAGATTGTTCCATACAAGTTCCTCTAGACAGACATATGGCAATTATTTATCTCTGGATCTTTCTGGTTTAGCTGTTTCCAGTTTACCTTTCTTATGCGAGTCTTCTCCCTGTGACTAATTAGAGAGTATTAGTCATTTAAACACTGACAACGCTTGACCAGTAATCAGTCTGAAGAAATAAGTATGATAACGGATTTTGATGCTGAAGTGAAATCTGTCGTGTGTGTCCTTCAGGAATGTCTGTTTTATGTATGGAAGTCAGTGTTAACTCAAATGATGGTGAAATTGCTTTTGTGTAAGTCCAGTCATGCATTTTCAGGTTTAAGGATAGTGGGTGCCTTTTTCTTGTGTTGTTTTGTTTGTTTGTTTGTTTCTTTGCTTTTTAAAATTTATTATAGTATTATCAAAAATTTTGTTTTAGGCAACAAAGATATCCTTCTTACAGGAAAATTATTCAACAGCTAAGGGATATAGAATATTTTATTAGAAAATAATAAGTGTTTAAAAAATCAAAAAGTTTGTCATTAATAATTCTTACAGAACATCAGAGACAGGTTTAAATAGGAGTAATTTTTATTAAATAGGGTTGTACTGGCACATCATTCTCATTATACTGTTTATTTTATGTGGCCATTAGACATGTATCACCCTCACTTGCCATTTAAGATTTTCCTAAAGACTTTACAGATAGCCACAAGCTGTGAGAAAGAAACATGAAGACAATGTTACTTCAGCTTGATGAGATAATTTATATAATTTCAGAAGAGTAAAGATAGCAAACCACCAAGATCTACTGCCTCTTTCCATTTTGTTTTCTTCTTCCCTCAACTGTGTGGGGCAGGAATGCTGCATGGAAAAAAATTATGGGGTGAATAGTGAAGTGATAGATAGCAAAATAAGGTTATATAATTTCTATCCATTCTCCCAGATATTCTTGTACTTTCTTAGGAGAAATGTCTTTAGCTTTTCACAGGACAAGATGCCTATTTGCTTTTAACTTATTTTGCTTGTAGAAGTAAAGCAATAGTGTCCTGTACTAGAGAACCATCCCCAGGGTGTCAGACAGTTTTCAGCTAACAGGTAGCACAACAATTGGTTCATATTCTGGAGAAATTTTCTTGGTAGATATTTTGGAGGGAAAATCAAAAGGCTTACAGTGTAATGAAGGTTCAGAGGAGTTCCTTTGGAAGGAATTCCACTGCTTAGAAAATTCTCTGGTTTTGTGGCTGACACAATGTAACCAATGAGCCTTGTCCAGAAGAAAAATTGAAGCAGGCTGCAGAAATTTTTGCATTGCACAGCTTTGCTGTGCTCATGGAGCATGGCAAATTTAATGTCAAGTTGCAAAAAATATCTGAAAAAGGCTTCAAATTTGTCATATTTATCCTCCACACACTTCTCTCTTACTTTCTCTCTCTTGCTCTCCTCTTCTAAATGGGCATGTTAGAGGAGAGTCAGTACTTGTCAAAATCTGGTCAGTGTGCCCTTCATTTATAGCAATGAAAGGAATTTTCACCTTGCTTCAAATGTAACTGTAATTGGACAAAATTACTAGGTAGACACATACCAGAGGCTCCTCATAACTTTCTGCTCAGCTGCTGCTAGAAGCTCAGTCCTGAATTCAGCTTAAAGGTCGATGGGGCTTTTTAAGGTTCATAACACCTTCCTCATCATCCTGCCTTCTATAGTGTACAGTCATTTGTGCCTGAACTAAAGCAAATGTCAACACTGGTAAGAATGATGGTGTTGTGCCTCTATGCACAAATCTAAATTACTCCACAGGTGAAAGTGGTGAAGATTTCTGGGTGGTAGGGCTTGATTGGGCTTCTTGTAACACATGACAGCTTTTAGAGCACCACTGAGCGGGGTCATGTCATGTTGTTACATAACCAACACCAAATACTTGCTTTAAACAATTCACAGTTCAGAAGGAGTATATTTAAATAATTTCAATAGTTAAATAGGGACAAAATTTCTATGAGGCATGTAGAAAATGAAGTGAAAAATGAGTAAATTTCTTAAGAAACTAGGTTCAGTGGTTATTGTTCTTCAGCTATGTAGGAAGGAGCACATTTTAGTTTGCTGTTTACAGCAAACTAAACTTTATAAAGCAACAGAATTTTGAGGAGGATTTTGAAGGAGAGGTATTGATTTTTGCCTTGAGGCTATTCTCATGTGTAGTCTGCGTAAGATTCAACTGGCACCTGTGGAATAGCTACACAGGTTATCCTATGAAAGGGACATTAAAAAACTTCCAAGTTTTTCTTTTTACTGGGGAAGAACAGTGAGTACAAGGAACGGAAAAAAAGAAAAATATCTGAAAAGTTACATTTCAGATTAGTTCATGTGGAAAGGAATGTGTTTGAAAGTATTGAAACTTGATGGAAAGATCTGCAGATATATGGGACATGAGCATTTACTGCCTTTGCAGAAACATACAAAATGCCTCTAGGGCCTTCATCTCTGAGACATTGATATTACAGCAGCTAAATCTCTCCAATGTTCTTTAACTCACATGTTTGTTTTGGCAGTTTGGTCAGAAGGAAGGTAACATTAAATTCAGGTGGACCACGTGGTGGGCCAGAAGCAGTATGTTTTGAGTCCAGTGACAGGGCTAAATACAGAATGAAGTTGCATGAGTGGTTCTTGGTAATAAAAAATTGATCTTCCTCAGAAAAGAAGAAAAATAAAGGCTTACGCATAGTCTGTTTCTGCTGAAAAGAATGCTGCTGCATATGCCCAGGAACAGTTTGGATCTAGTCTCTACATTGTTGAAATACTACTTCTAGAATCACAATTTCATGCAGAAAATCTAAAAGAAATACTGTGCTGAGTCAAGAATTGAAATACTTAGTACCCTGAGAGAGTTTCAATAAGTTGGAGAGCTGGAGGGGTGAATTCCAGCTAACTGATAGCTCTTTGAAGGAGGCATCTCGGTGGTCACGTGAGGATGTGAGTTCCTGACTATCAGTGCTGTCAATCCAAGAAGAACTGGTATTTCATTAATATTGAGCTGAATATATTATAGGCAGCTCATATCCAGACCTCAGAGTGTTATTTGAAGGTGAGAGAAAGGTTTCTAGATAATGAAAAAAACCCAAACAAACAAAACAAACAGAAAATTTCAAACCCAAAACTTCAAGTATTTAACCACCATCAGGATATGGAGCTGCAATTCAGCAGGGTCCCTGAAGAAAACCCTAGTAGTTCAGTTGCAGTTATTATCTAATTTAAAATGTGTCTTGTGTTTGAATTCTTTTATAACCATGACCTGAAGAAAGTCTGTGTGTTCCATTAGCAGTAACTGATATATTTGTACAATTATTAGTACAGTTGAAAATTTTAATAGCATAATCAGAAAGGAGGAAACATTTTTTATCCACTGCCAATAGTACATGATTGTTCTATCATGTTCCTACAGCATTTGGAGTACAGGCTCTCACTGGTTTGATAGTGGCACAGTGGATTCTAAAGTCTGTATTTATATATTGCAAGGGCTGGTGTTCAGGACTTGCTTTCTGGTGCAGAAGGCCAGAAAGTTCCAAATTATTAAATGCTCCATCAACCCAGCTATCCTGCCCGCAGTTCTTACCAGGATTTCCTGTCTCTTTAAACCACATCTGGGCATTATCGGAGTGTAGCACAGCCAAAACTGTGAACAGGAATTCCCTAACAAATAAATTGTATGGAAGATGCCACTGCTGAATTCTGGGTCCTTCCCTTTACTTACTGATACAGACATAACCGTGCAGTTCATAGAATATATGTATTCCTATTTATTGTAAATGCTTGATGAGAAATTAATCAAGTACTTGAAATGAACAATTATTTATACATTTATACATTTATACATTTATACATTTATACATTTATACATTTATACATTTATATTATATACAAATAGTAAACAAAAATGTTATGCTCTCTTTTTTTAGAGAGGGTGGAAAACCAAAGAACAACACACCAAAAAAAAAGGGCAACCAAACCCCCCTTAACCAAACCATAAAATAACAATTTTCTAGGTCTTAATTTGTGATGGAAAAATTTTGTAATCTCAGACTGACATATAAGTGCAAAAGTACTATAACTGAATACTCCAAAATACTCCACATTACCTCAATATATCACAATTAAAGTTGTTAGTTTACTGGTTTTATTTAAAGGATGTTCTATTTTGACAATTTTAAAAGCAGAAGGAAACATAATGTTAGTCTTGAAAATGTTTTAATGGCTTATTCTCTATGTGAAAATCACATTCAGTGTGCCTATATTAACAGATATCCTATTATGAAGTGACTCTAGTGTAATATTTTTTTTTTTATTCATGTCATTCTGACATTTAATGCACGGTGAAGGGCAACAATGAATTGTTATGCACTCTAAAATAGATACTTCCTTTGCTGTGATGTTGAATGTTAAACAAGAAGGTTGTTGCAAATTGAACAGAAAGGCCAGATTTGTTATGCAACCTTTGAATGACCAAACTTTTTTTTAAAAAGTCCATATATTTTACATCGTAAAATATGATTTCACACTTCATTATGTGCTTTTAGAGGGTCGTCTGCAGTATCTAACTCTTCCCTGCAACTTGTGATAAACTCTTGAATAAACTGAAGAAATCAATAGGTTTTAAAAGAGGGAGTATTTTAATTTCTCAAGTACCTTTCTCTCTTATACTGTACTTTATTCTCTTAAAGAGAAATAATTATTCATTTATTACTTTATGTTACTAGTATAGAATATGCTATCACTATTTTGTATTACAAATTTAGTCTTATTCATAGATTCAGAATAACCATGGTAAAAAAAATTATTTGGACCAAGATGACAAGGTCTTCTAATGAGTAGTGCATATTAATCCCTTATTATTGCAAGCATGCCAGCCAACAGTATGAGCAACTTTACAAGACCTAGTAGAGAGTTATATATGGACTAAATTACACCAAACTCTTGCAGACTGGGTTTCCTAATAAAACATATTTCAAGGTAAGGGCAAATACAGGATATTATATCATTAAGTTTAAGAATTATAGGTAATCCTTCAGAGACAGTGGTTGGTATGTATTTTTATTCAAAAATAATTAAATGAAGAATGAATGCAGCTCCTATCCTTTATGTAGGATGTCGAGATTTCTTCAGATAGGCAAAATGGCTAAATGTAATCTTTGAAGATGTGTCAGCTTCATAAGTATTTATGTGACGCAGTTTCTGAGAACTCAGCCCACCCTTTCAGCTTAGGAACATTACAAGACCTAGTGAAATCCATGACAGCTATAGTGCATGATAGTTTTAGACTATCACAAATACAAGGAGTAACATTCTCCAGACAAAATGAAGTAATCATTTGTAAAGATATATGTAATCATTAAAGTTCACACAGATCTGTTATTTCTTATGTAATATTTGTGGTTTCTTCCCTGGAAGCCTGAAAGCATTTTTTCCCCATGTGTTGGAGCATGGGGTAGATATCAATGTGTTATTTCAAAAAGTTGATTTAGGATATTGCTAATATTTTGCTAATGCACACTGTGCATATTCTTTGAATATTGTTTGAATGTTAACAGACCAGATTTGTTGATCTTCTTTGACAATAATTTCTGAGTTCCAGATCAGGACTTCAGTTTCTGTGATTTACTAAAACCTGCTAGAAAGTGTATTTTGGGGAATATAAATGAGAATCCATGCTAAAATTACTTTTCTTTAGATTTGACAGTCTTGGCTCTAGGAGCAGATCAGTAAATTTACTTGGAGGGAGTCAAGTTATTTTACATATTAAACTTTGCAGAATTGTATTATTTTTACTATCATTTTTAGGGTTGCTTAATGAGTCATTCTTAATTCAGGAATAATTTAAAGGCAATGGAGATAATAGATGCTTCTTGGAACAAATACAAACAATGTGTTATTCAAATATTTAACATATATTAAAAGAATTTAAAATTTGGGAAAAAATAGTGGCATTTCATTTTTAAAAAAATTAGAGCATTGTTTCATGGTTCCAGGATGTCATGGTTTTCTAGTTATTCATAGGCACGGCATTTTTTAAAGATAACACTCTTCATAACACACAGTAGCATTATCTTTTTTTTGCCACATGACAGAAAGATTACTTTAGTTCAAATGTGTGCAGTTTTACTAGAATTAAAAAATCCAAATATTCCTAGTCTGAAAGTGTCTTTTTAAAACAGTAAATTTTTTCAATTAGAGAACAGGAACACAAAGGAGAAATGATGGAATTATAGTGAAGAGAGAATTATGTGGAGAAGATAAATTATACTTTACTATTTGCCCTTTTTCAGAATATAGAAAAGGAAAGAATGCTAAATCAAATTGAAAGTTACAAATTTAAAACAGAAAAGAGAATTTAATTACTTTTATTCTTGTAGATTGTTAATTAACCTCTGAAACTTTTCCTAGGCTAAAATAAAAAATGAGTGCTTTGCAATAAAACTATAATGATTAAATATACAAATGCATCTGAGTTAGTGCTTCATGTGTGAAGCAAGGGGTGGAGGTTATAAAAAAACTTTCTCAGTAGCTTGTGAGCAATTTCAATTTTGTCATACTTTTCAACTAAATTTTTTTGCATCTTCATATGAAATGCTATTACTAATAATAGTCAGAAACAGAATATGTTTTTGTAGCAAGTTTTCATTATCTCTTTTCAGAGAGCAGTAGCTTTTTTTGAGAAAAAAAGTCATCGGTGTGATAAATAGCAGGCAATCCGATTTTCTCATGTTAATATTTACTATTATAACAGTCATAGCTATTGTGAAAATTTTAGTAAAATAGTAAATCTACTTCATAGATGGTGCTGTGTAATGTCATTCTATGTTCTGTGCATTCATTAACCTGTTTACACTGTCTGTTGAGAAAATTCTTTGTGCATCTGATAAATCCACAGGTCAATGCATAAATTTGGGTAATTTTACTCTAGACTGTAGGTCTATTTCAGCATCCCCAGAGGTCATGGAAAATATTTCCATCAGCTTCTGTAGATGTTAGTTAAGGCCCATTTGAACATATAAACCAACAAACAACATGGAGTGCAATTAAGTAGAAACAGATATTTCAGTGAGGTGAACACATATAGGATAAAATGTTCCCCTGAGTTTCTTGAGTTAGTATTTGAAGCAATGGTGAAAAATATGCCCTTGAATTTGGGCCTCTATGAATGTTACTGGCATCATGACCATTATGAAACAAAAGCTGCAACTGTCATCTAAGTTGGTTCAGAATATGCACCTGAATATTTGTTTTACTATAGTAAGTGACAATTAGGTAAGTTTTTCCCTACTTCCCTGTTAATAATTCCTGATTTACGAATTTATGTCTGGCAGTTCAATGAGGTTAAATGATGTTTGAGATTGAAAGTTGTTTTTGATTAAAATAGCTATAAATCATGACAGACAGAGTGGTAAACAGGTAGGCTTTTATTCTAGTGAAGAAGAAATTTTACGAATCATGAAAATATTAGTTGATGCATGAGTTGGTTGAAAACAATGTGGGAAGAAAAAAATAAAGACAAAATTTGATTCTTAGTGATCTACAGATAATTTTTCAATTTAGGTAAAGGTTGTTTGGGTTTTTTTCCCAGACATTTAATAACTGGTGATGTTTAAGGAGTTTTATCTGTAGTAATAAATGTCGCCTTTTGTATTTAAAATCAGAGGCTCAAAAAAATTTTGTCCATAGGTATCTTTAAAAGTGTCTCTACCTGTTTACTCTGCTGTCATTATTAAAAAACCTCACAGACAAATATTATTTCACTTTTATTTGTTGCACGTAATTTTGCTATCCATTTTTAAAAAGGCATAAAAATGCACATAATTAATACATGCAGATAACTAATCATAAAATGTAATGTGAATGTATATATTTTATAATGATAACTAGTATGTTTCAGTAAATTAAGAATATATTTATCCATATATTATATTTGATTATGTAGATTCAGTAAATGATAGTGTATATAAATTTAAAATATTGCTAGGGGCAATCCAGATATGAATTTGCTGTGTCTCATGCAGTATTACATTATATTAAATCATGACATAAAAGCAAATATGTTTAGTTAAATTGTTAGTGACATCCTTTCCTTTAAGAATACTTCATAAAATCAACATGTGGCTTAGTTGTTTGATGCTTACAATAATCCTGCTTGCATTTTCACCTAATTAACCCAAGAAAATCCATCAGAATATTTAGTTATTTGCATTATTTTATAAATTTATGTTTCAGTTGATTAAATTTCAACCTTTTTTTTCAGGTCAAAAATATCAGTACAATAGTTTAACCCCTGATTTTTGGTTTGGTTTTAAAGAACAGCAAGAAAAGAGGGTTTGTGGGCAGGTGAAAAAATTTTTCCTGAATTGCCTAATGTGTTACTGCTGTTTCATTTACAGAAAACAATACCGTTCTTTTGCATTAACTTTTTCCTTCTTCATTCTCAAATTTAAAGCCACTCTGCCATCAGTGATGTATGTACAAAAGAGAAAAAAAAAAAATCAGTCATATATAAACCAATTTTAACTTAGATGGATTAATTGTACTGTTATATCCAAATGAGCTAAAGCAAGTTTTGGGTCCATTCTGTCAGTCCTTAATCAAAGAAGCATGGATAAAATAATAGAAGTTCATTTTATTCTCTGTTTACTGCTTAATTAATATTTGAGAGGGTGGGGGTTTTTTGTTTTGTTTTGTTTTGTTTTTTTTTAAGGATAAGCCAGAATGAATTGCATGAGTAATTCTACAGGGAGAATATAATTTGAAGTCTGAATTATTACACTTGAACTTGGCTGAAAGTGCAGTATGTTGACCTCTACATAATAAGTGTGTTCAGGAAGGTGTGCTCTTAAGTAATGTATCCAAATCAAAACAGCAGCTATTTGATTTTTGGTCTGTTTCTTTAGATTTCAGAAACAGGGATATTTTGCATATGAAAATTAATAAGGAAGAAATGTTATCCATCTCTTTAGTATGTATCTTTTCCTTACCGTCTGATTTAATTTGTTTGTGGCTAAAATTAAAAATCAAATTAAATCTTTTGAGAAATGTTTATACAATATAGTCCCCTTTATTATATTTTATAATTCTGAACAATTTTTCCTTGTTTGTAGTGAAAAGAAAATATTTGGGTTTTTTTAAGTTTTGCTGTGCAGTGTCACACTAACGTTTTTTTAAAAAGTATTTGAAAGCATATACTTTTATAGTTGCCAACTTCCTCTTATTGGATTGTAAAATATGGAAAACTAGTACTGTTTCATGTAGTTAGACAATAATTGCTCAGGCAATTTGAAAGGACTAGGCAGTATTTCTTGAACTGCTTGATTTTACGGATATCAGATAAATATAACAGAAATCTTACGCTGCCCGAGAACGTGGGGAAATTCATAGTTGAATGAGTGTTTAGATATGACTAAACAGGATTCTTAAGAGCATGAACCTGAAGTGATTTATTTTGTCCGTTTACTCAAGAGATGTAGTGATTATGCATTACTGATATTGATTGTTGCTTGACTTAATAATAGAACTGATTAAGTCCTGTTTCACCTTCTCTCTGATTTTCAAAACTGGAAAGGATCATTGCTATTTGTAGTAGCATGAGATTAGATTACCCCAGTTGAACAAATGTAGCTGGGTCAAAACAGATTATCAAATGTGTTCACTTCTTCAGGATGAGTGGCTACATGAGCTGTACTGTAATTTTCTTTTATGTTTTTGCATTGTGAACAAAACCAGTAGACACTGTGAGCACAACTACTAGTAAAATGAAGGCAATATGAGTTTGGCATGATAATAGTATTATTGCTAATGATTTTTACAACTTGGGAAATTGAATGAAATTGAAAAAAACAATGCCAACAATTCCAATGGTATGAAATAAGAACATACCTGAATGGATATATGTGCAAATCTTGGCTCTTCCAAGTTTGTAGTAATTTTAATTGAAATTCTTATTTGCATATAATTGAGCCACCCAGAGAGAACCTACATCAGTAATTCCTAAGCTCCAGTGTATTCCTGCTTGTGTTTCCTTTTTCTTAATGACTGAGTTGATATTTGTTCTGCAGTCTGTTGGTTTCTGGAGTAACAATCCACTACAAAGTCCATCCAGCAAGAGTATTCTTCCTGTACTCTAAGATTTGTCAATAGCAAAAAACTTCTTGTAAGGAATTTTTACATTGCCAGACAATAGAGTGAATCTACTCTGAAAAGTATCAAACATATCCATACCCATACCCCCATTATTCTTTTTCCCATTGCAGGAAGGATCTATGTTACACCTTTTTTTGTTTGTTTGTTTTTTTGGAGCTCTTCCATTATGCAGGTAATATTCTGTTTTCTTTGTTCCGTAAGTGATTTCTATATTCAATTTTCTTATCAAGTTCTTTCAGAAGCATTTTATATATTTTGTGTGTGACTATATAATGTATGGTTCAGTTTGATAGCAATAGTTGTTAAATATATACTAATGAAACCCATATATAATATTTAAATAATGTCTACCCATGTGAAATATACAATCAGTAAATGCCCTACTTTTTCTCAGGAAAACGGGTTAATTTAGCATGTCTCTCATCCCAAAGAGATTAAAACTGAACCCTAGATTTTATTAGAAATCTCTTTGAAGGATAGATCACAGTTTTCCACTGAAACAGCTCTCATTTGCTTTTCATCAACAAGTGGTGATGATTTTGAATGCCTCATCTTTCTTTATAATCCTGTGATAATTGCATCCATTTAGCCTATCATGTAAGGCATCCAAGCATTTTAATCTTTTGTTTACAGATACCTAGCACTTCTCATGCTTTCCCATTGAATGCAAATGGAGAGCACAGGTCTTAGCCTATTCAGGATAAATAAGCAGTTAAGTAAGAGCTTTGTAAACGATAGCCTCACTAAACTATGTAATGAATTGATCAAGTGTCATTTTTACACATAATTCTCAGAGATTGCTTCCAAATGTTTAATTTTGAGACAGAGACATTTATGAATATGCATGCATTAAAGTGATAGAGTATGACTTTGAGTGCATTTCTGCATTTTGTCATTCTTTTGTGGCTAAAATTGCCATTAATTGAAAAAAATCAGTTCTCTAGAACCTTGACAAAGCAGTTAATGGGGATTTGGTATCTCTGAACTGATGGCAGTGTAAAGACACAACCTGGTAGATGTAGAACGGCTGACATTTTTGTCTTCTAATTTACTTTCAGGAAATATATACTTATGAAAATATACAATGAAACTAACTTACTGGGGAACATGAAAAAATCATTAAGGAATGATAAAAAAGTAAGATTTTTCAAAAAGATATAGTCAGTGTGCACTAGAACTCAAATCCTCCTTCACCTGACTAGGAGTGACTTCTGTGATAGGCTCAGACTCATACCAGACATGAAGCTACAGCCTACAGAAATCTGAGAAATTTAAGAGCCATTTTTCCAGATGCATGGCACTGCTTTTTCCCCATTATTTCCCCAGAAATATGCATTAGAAAATTAGGAAAATCACTTAGAAAACAACAACAGCAGTAACAATTATTAAAGTAAATCTTTTTATAGGTTAAAAAAAAATCTTCAGCATGATTATTAAAAAAAAATTAAAATCCAGCCTTTACATTTGTGTTTTGCAGTAGGCTTATCCCTATTGATTCATTCCACTTACTGAAATGGGCTGTTGTGTCTTCTGTGACTTTAGAAATCTGAAAGCAAATAGGATCAGGTCCTTTCTTACACACACCATAGGCTACCAAATAGACTAAATATGTAAGTGATGAGCACTTTTCTCTTATCTCTGTTGTTTTGATGGTCTTCTTATCAAGTATTTTTTAGCTTTCATTTAGATAGTGTTAGTTTCTTTATTTCATAGAATTTAAAAATTAGACAAAGGAAAATAATTCCAGGAGAAAAAAAAAAAA